>JZSA01002400.1:0-74842 GCA_000956155.1 Cotesia vestalis
GTTTTTTTTTTTTTTTTTTTTTTTTTTTTTTTTTTTTTATTGCTCAATTGTAATAAAATTCAATCGACATTTATGTTTATCTCTCAGATAAGACAATATTGATCTACTATTTTTGCTTAATAAATCATCAATTATTCATCCTTTTTCTTCAGCCGACAAAAATCGGGTAGAATGATGTCATATGTAATTCATGTATGATGTGTATTAAATAGACTGAGCTAAAAAAAAAATTGACTTTTTTTTTACACTAAAAAATTATGAGTGAATTAGGAAGAAATTTTTCACTTGGAGTACCGGACTAAAGTAATTAAATACTCCGTATTCGGAGTTTTTTTCAGCGGAGTAATTCAGGATTCTAATCCGGAAAACATTCGAGTATTTTTTTAGCCTGACGGCCTAGAAATAGACTTGGTAGAAAAATACATAATTAAGTTCTCTCTTGTTGACGACAAATTTCAACTTGTCTACTTAATAATAATAAGCTTGAAACTAGAACATATCGCGTTGCTGATGCCATAAGGGTGTATAATAAAAATCCTATTTTTTTTTTAAGTCCAAAAAAAATTTTTATTTTGAAGAAAATTTTTTTTTTGCATTTCTTCACTTTCCATACAAAAATATGTTGATTCCCTAAAAAAAAATTTTTATACGCCCTTATGGCATCTGGAACGCGATATATTTTTAATTCTTAAATTCTTTTAAATTAAAATCTTGAATTTTTTTAATTTTCAAAATACTTAAATTCTCAAATGTCTTTGTTTATTTACACTTGAAATCTGAAGTTTTATTTTTTAAAAATACAACAAAAACTGCAGGGAAAAAATTTTAGTCAAAATTTACAGTTTCACTCCTGTCAAAACAATTTTAGTTATTAAAATAGCAGAAAGTTTCAGGATTAGCCTGCACAGTCAAATTGTAGACTTTTTTCGATTTTTATTTTATTTTTTTGATCTATTTCCGCAGATTTATTGATCGCTACAAAAAATTATTCTTTAGAAAAAATAGTATCTCCATCCCCAGAAAATGACCGGTTTGTGTATCACTAAAATAAACCATTTGAGAAAATTAAGAATCACCGTGACTAAAATTTTCTTGAGTAAATAAACGGTAGCTTGTCGAATGCGAAACAAAAAGATCTGTTGTTTTTAGGGCAATAATCCAGGACCCTTTGAGGTAAAAACTCGGTGGATGGTGGATGGAAGATTATACTCATTGATGTAGAAGCTGAAGGTATATTGGAGCTGAAGTTGGCCGCTGGCGAGGAAAAGGGAGTCAGGAAACGCGTCAAGAGCCCCTCATTCATCAGATCATTTCACGGTTCATTCAGACACAACGTACCACTTAATACATAGTAATATCTTTAAAACTATTAGCCGATGCCTAACAGTCTACGTTTTTATTTTTCGTCACTATTCCACTCATCTTATATAAGGAACAGAAAAGATTTTAGAACTCTATTCAATTTTTCATTGTTTCATTTGTCTCAATGATAAATACAAGAAAAAAAAAATTTTTACATGTTTTTATCGATAATTAGTATTTCTTATAGAAGATAATTTAGAGCTATGCCCAAAAAAAAATATTTTAAACTTAAAAACTGGATGAAAAATAAAATAAAAAAAAAAAAGTAATTTTAGAACAAGAAAAAAAAATTGCAGTGATTCAAAATTTTTAATCATGCGAATTTTAAATTATTTATCAGTCAACATTGTTACTTAAAAAATAATTTTTTCATCAAAAGTGATTAACGGTTTTTTTTTGTATGGAATGTTTTGCAGTTTTCAAAATTCTACTTTCATTCCTTGAACGATCATTATTATTTGAGTAACTATCACATTCAAAAAGGACTTTTTTGTTTTGATCGACGATAACTCATCCTACAGGCTTTGTAATCAGGTCAGATTAAAAAATATTAAATTTTCTAAACAAACTTCATAGTAAAATATAAAATTATCAATAAAAATTTACTGAAGCCCGTAGATCGTTTTTAAGATTTTAAGATGAGTAAAAATTTGGAAAATTTTTTTTTGTGGTCCATGTTGAAAAATTTTCATAAGAAAACCCCAAAACTAGACACTACGAGCTACAATTTTTTTTTGTCTAGAACTATTTTCTTCCGGTTTATAGCTTGTTAAAAAAAACCCAAAAATTTGGAATTTTTTTAAAGATATTTTCATTTGTAATTAGTGCACAGAAAAAAAAATTAACGAATCAAGTAAATAATTTTAAAGAATTTGATCTTCTTGACTTAAGTAGAAAAATTCTTAAACTGAGAAATTTTTTTTCGGTTCAAGTAAATTTTACTTGATTCAAAAATTTTTCTTCTTGATTCGAGACAATGAAACTTTTAAAAATTATTTTTTTAATTAAAGAATTTTTCACTTGATTCAATTTAATTTTTTTTTCTGTGTAGAGGCAAAATTAATCAAATCATAATTTTTTTGGGTTTAACACAGAATTTTAATGAAAATTAATTTAGAAGATATTTAACAATTTAGGTGACAAATAAATTATTGCAAAAAAATTAGGAACAAAAAATTGACATGTAGAAATTTAAAAAAAATTAAAAATGCAATTTTTTAAAAATAATTTTTTGGAGCAAATTTGTTTGTTTAAAAAAATTAAAATATGATCAAGTGACTGCTAACTTTAATGTCCTGGATTTTTACGAAGAATATTTCATTTAATTTTAAAATAAATCGTAAAATGAATTTAAAATTAATTAAAAAAAAAAGTTTTCAAAAAATGAATTTTGAACTTTTTCAAAATCTGCACAGTTTTTTAATTTGAGTTCAAATTAAAAAAAAAAAAAAAAAAAAATTTTGTTGTAAAAAATACGGAAAATAGTTAAAATTAATCAAAAGTATAATTTTTTCTGAAACTTTTTGCTGTCCGTCAAAAAAATGATGTATGAAAAAAAAAAGAACGAAAATCAATACTCTGTTCTAACCCCAGCTGGTAAAAATTCCCGATAACGACAATGATAACTTTTTGCACTGCGGCGACATCAAAGAAGACACAAACACACATTACACAAGTACTTCTCTTTATATTCATGTCAACATAAATTCTCGAATGTTTGCGTCTGTATATTAAAAAGACACTATATACGATAATAACAATATGAAAGAGGATCTTAGACGAAGAGTCGCTTAGTTTAAATCCCTTACCATCACATCTTCTAGACCAGGAATATCATTATTCTCGTTCTTCCTCCTGGTATGCCATGCCTTGTACAACTTTACCATTTAAACTCATCTTTTCACCACAATCATCATCCTTTATTTCAATCCATCATTTTAATTTATCTCCTCGGTAACTAAAAACATCATCTATAATTGGCTGCTATTTTTAAAAGTTATTATAATTTGACTATTCACAAACTATTTTTATTTCTTTACGATACCAATTAAAAATGTACATTTTAATCGTAATTTTAAGTATGTTAATAATAACATTTTAAATTGCAAAATTTAGACCCACTAAATAACTAAATAACATACACACTTTCAAATAATGAATAAATTTATCCATAAATTTTTATTTTTTTCCATCACCAGCAGAGTCGTCGCAAGAAAATTAGGAGTTTAACATAATTGCCGGGGTCAAATTGTTAAGCCGCACCTTTAGATCTTGCATATATGTATATTGTATATATTTATAAATATATGTATGCCGGATGGTGGATATATACATCAGTACATTTTATATGCTCCGCCCGCAACATATAAGAGATCTTTCTCGAGACACTAAGTTTATTGCGACCACCATAAGCGGTTCTTTCTTCCCTCAGTTCGTCTTCTCGGATCCTTAGAGCCAAAGCTTTATACGCAGTCTTCAGACAGTCTTATCTATTCATATACCTTTTTTACGTCATATCTATAACCATGTCCATGCTTGATCTAATCAACCTTTTATTTTTGAAATTTATTTGTTTTTCTTTTTGTCTACACTGAATCGAAACAATTGATAGATTTTTTTAAAGATTTACGTAGCCCTTTCGAGTGTCCTAATTTTTTTTTATTTTTTAACTTATTAGAGGTGTCTCTTGTAATTTTTTCAAATTTTTTATCCAACCAATAAAAAATAGTTTTTTTTTTTTTTTTATAAATATTTATAACTTAGTCAAAAATTTATTTATTTGGATATTTATTTCAAAATTTTTTTCTGTAAATTTTTTTTTGGTAAACCAACAATTTTTTTTTTACTTTTTGGTTTTTTATGTACTTAAAAAAAAAAAAAATATACAAAAAAAGATAAATAAGAAATTTTATCCAAAAGAATAAAAGACACAATTTTTTCCAACTTTTAAAACCAAAAAAGCTATCGAAATTTTTATATTTTTTTCACGACATTTTTTATCATAAATGCGCCGTAAAAACAAGCAGAACCAAAACAAAATTTGAAAATGTTAATGGCCCAAAATGGGGTTGACCCCGCTTGTAAATAATTGCCAAATAATTTTATGCTCATTTGTAAGCCTTGAATTTTTTTGTTTAAAGAAAAAAAGACAAAATTTTTTTTTATCTTCAAAAAATTTCATCGTTTTTCAAAAATGAAATTTATTAAGAGATCATTCTGGTTCTAGTGCTTAAAAAGAAACATGAACACTTGAAAATGTTAATTTTTTATCTAGTTATGGCCCAAATTGGAATTGATCCAACTTGTAAATAATTACCGTATTTTTTGAAAAAAAAAAATAGCAAAAAATTATGCAGTCTCTTCGAGATTTTTGGAAAAATCGACAAATTCTCGATAAATGAAATTTCAAATTTTTCTTTTCTTTTTTTTATATAAAAATTTGATTTTTTTTCTAAATTTTGTGAAATTTCCAAAGTTGTGTTTAAAATTTTAATATTTGAAAAAAAAAAAAATTTTTTTTTCGTCATTTTGGCTTACTTCATATGATGAAACTAAAAATTTTTAAGACATTGGGAGTTCCTTAAAATTGACACAGATAAAAAATAATAATAATTAAGTGTAAAAAAAAATTTTTTAATTTTTTCAAAAAGCCGAATTAATTTTTTAATAAACTTCAGTTCTTAAAAAATAATAATAATTAGACTCTATTTGCATTACTTTTTAAATTTAGTTTCTCACAAAGTAAGCTATTTTATTTGTTTATTTTATCAATTTTCTTGTTTTAAAATTTTCATCTCAACATGCAATTTTTGACGAAAAAAAAAAAAAACATTGAAAAAGATTTTCCGTTTGTTAATCCCTTGAGTGCATGACATTACACTTCTTTGTTTGTACTTTTTTAAACCCAAACACCTTTGTACCCTTCCGTGTTGCAGCAGTACCTGAGATTGTATATTGGGTAGGTTAACATTATTTAAGAAAAATTCTTAAAGCCGTTGTAAGGCTACTGTAGTGATAAAGAAAACTTAATTACTGTGTATGACTTAAGAATTATTGTTTTTGGGCAGGGCTTCTTGTCTTAAAGAGTAACAGAATTTTTATTCAAAAAAGTGCAAGCCAACAAATTTCATAAAAATTTAATTTTTTTTAGTTTGTGCAAAAAATTAGCATTTCATTTGTTGGCAAAATGAAGCTAAAAATTTTACCTATTTATAAATAAATCCCGATCTATTTATTCAAGAAATGGAATATTTTAAAAAACTCGTATTAAGACTATTAAAACTTTAACTACTTTATCCTTAAAGTATACTAAAAAATTTCAAAATTTTATTGATTTAGATCTTAAAGATATCATTCTTCTCGAATGGTCATTTTCTGAGTAAAGGATCATTTTTAAAAAAATTTCCAAAGAATCCCATAAAAAGACAAAAAATCTATCGCCGTCAAGATTTTGGCTCGACTCATTTCATTTCTCATTCATCAATTTTCATTCAAGAGTATCTTAGTCTTAAATCTCCCGAGTCATGCTTTTCTAAAAAACAATTTTTTCTTCTATTCTCTATCGAATTCTAGAGTTTAACGATATTCCTAAAACAGCCGAGGATTATAAATAGACACATTACTGACCAAATAAATTACGCCTGGAATGCGCTATAAAAAAAGTATTTTTTGGCAAGCTGACACTTAAAATCAGAATAAGGCTACAGAAAAAAAGATATTTGTGAGGGCGACGAAAAAAGAAACGAAAAAGGTTTTTTTTTACAGATATGTGACAATATTTGTCACTGATAGGCGCTCACTCACTATTTGCCATCACACATACATTCTCTATTTACTGACAGCTTTGTTTCCGTGAGTTTCCGTTTCCTGGGACACCTTGTATTATCGCCGTCCAGCAAACATGGCGGCACCTCTGATCACCGTAGTCTATATGCTCTATAGCCCATCATAACAAAATTATCTGTTTTATTGTCATTTTCACCTTTTATTTATATAAACACACACACTTACAAACACATACTGACATATTGGTACATATATATGTATTTATACTCTGGTATTTTGGATCCTTTGTGCTCATGCGGTTAAAAAAACCTTAAAAATAGTTAGTGAATGTGTCACACCGTATTATGTTTATTGTTAAAATTTTAAATGTGGGCGTAAATGTTCGTGTGTGTTAATTCGTCACCTCAAAAAACCAATTTATCTGTGTTTCTTTATCCACAATAACATCTTATTGTAGCTAACATTAAACTCATCGAAAAGATATAATATATAACCCCGTTTGTTTAACACTTTTTTTATGGCGGCGCTTTTGTCGTAATCTTGATGACACCTAAGTGTTGGGCGCCAAAGTAAATCAATAATATAATTTTTAGTCATCCCATCAAACATCAAACTAATCTATAAATATACAATATATAAGTACCATCATTACTGTTATTGTTATTATAATAATATAGTCCCAAGGAATAATTTAAGGACGTTAACGAGAACGGGTATATAGGCACATCAGGCATCAGGACCAATAACCACCGGCGACGAATGACGACCGCGAGATCAAAGTTTCTCACGCGGAATAAATTGGCCAGATTGAGAGACCTAAGAGTCTTATTTCACGATGCGCCTTAGCCTTACCGGTATCACATCTTTAGGTGTACGTTGATGCCGGGATCGGGGATCGCGAGTAGGGAAACCGCATTTTTATCCCACACCCGAGAAATAAATCGCGGGAGGTTCCTGCTAAGACTATATACGCCGTATATAGTATAAGATGAAGAATAAGATGAGAAAGAATTGAAGATCTGAATAACAGAGGCGAGTGCCGAGTGAAGGATTGAGGGAGGCCGTGACGAAAATTCAGTCCCAAGCCTAAGGATTTAGTCCCAGTCCCAGCAGTCCCGCAGAAGGCAGAAGCCGCCTCAGGCAATATGAGTTCTCTCCATCTACATACATCCAGACAAGCTTCATTACACGAAACGTCGTGGTCACGTCGTTCAGTCCAGAGTCAAGATACTGCCCATCGACCAGCGACCTGGGACCGGCAAAGGGGGTACCAATTCAACGGCAGGGTAACCAACGGTTCGCTTATTCTAAAAACCTTCATCATCATCATCATCATCATCATCATCATCATCATTGGACACATCTCCAATAAGGAATCATCATCATGATCAAGATGAAGCGTACCAGAATTATGCTACTTTTCTACTCCAGGAACCTTCGAATATCATCATCGCTGGGATCTGGTCCACGTGATCCTGGATCCTGTCCACTACCACGTACCGGGATTCCGATCGAGACGCAAAACGCTCAATAGCAGAGTACGTACTCCTTCTAGCGTTCAGGTAGGAGGCAATCGTGAATGCTCTAGCGGACCAATCAGCAAGAGCGCTACCTGATCTGAAGGCGTGGCTAACCTCTCCCCTTCTGTTGCTATTTCACCTGGATGACGCGGGGCTGGATATCGGAATATAGAGAGGGGATACCTGGGTACACGGGAACAACGGGTTGTTGATGCTGTCCACGATGACCAGAAGAGTGGTGGGGCCTCTGTTGGGACTACTGTGCATTTCCCACGTGCCCTGGGAACCCTTGCGGCAACACAGTCATTGCTGTATACCAGCCCCCGCACCTCTTCTACGCTATCTTCTTCGCCTTTCTCTTTTCCTCTTGCCTTGTAATAATCCACTGGCTTACAACCAATATCTATATCTATATCTATATCTATGCCTATACATCTATATACTGTTTTTTGCTGGATTTTTTAGCAGGCAGACTCCTACATCAAAGTGATTCGTGAGAAGCATCAGTCACAGTAATCAACATTACTGGCTGTAACTGCTCAAGATTTACCAAAATGACACTATCAAAGCTGACCAACCGTCAAAACCAGTCGTTGACTTGGTCTTGGTTGGTCATCCAGCGGTTATCCGTTGCCAACAGGACAATAGAGTCGATTCAGCTATCGGTGGTTCGGCGACACCAAAAGAACAAAAACCTTGAAAGGTTTTTTTTAAATATTTCCAAAATATTTTCAGAGACGTTCAAGTGCTTGCTGAGCTACCTCAGCATGTGAATAAGGCGCCGAGATGCTACCGCCCCCGCGGGGGGTAAATTCTCTTGATCCTTTTGACTGCACACCACCAAGATCTCCTAGTATACACACAGTACAGGTATAATCTGACCAGAGAAATATCCAGGAGAAGGACAGAGTACCAGTGGGTGAGTGAGGGATGTTAGGCCTGAGATTCGCACGACAGGGGGCGGTACCTAAGGGCCTGGACACATGATCGGGTGGGTGGGGGGTGCCTTATTCTGAGTGTTTTGCAGAATAAGAATGTGAATAAGTCCCCGCTTATGCTTATACTTGTGCTTATGCTTATGCTTATGCTTATGCTTATGCTTATGCTTATGGAAGCAGCTATATCAAGAAGTCAAGTATCCGGATGGATTTGTGAGTAACCAAGCTGCTATTCGAGGACCCGTATACAGTTGGGATAAAAAAGCGCTACTACTTCCTCAGGTTCACACACCATCAGCATCACCATCACCACTACTGCCTACAACTACTAGCATGGGGCCTCCACCGCCACCGCCACCGCGACTGACAGGGACTGGCGGACCCGGGATCATTTACCGTCTCTTTTTGGTGGCAATGGTGAGGGCGGCAAACTGCCCGAGCGAGAAAGTAGTCTATAATAAAAAGAGCGCTGGGAAACAGAGGAGAGAAAGGTATGAGGAGTCGCCCGAGTTCGGTAGGGAGGTACCCCTTGGTCCCTCCTTCCCTGAAGGTCTCTCTCTCAGTTTCTTTGTAGTTAGCTGTTGTCTCTTCTCTCTCACCTCTTCTCACGGTGCTCTTCCTTCCTTTATCTTGTTTATTGTACACACTACTGGCTGGCATGTACCACCACTGACTTTGGAACGAGGACGTAGAGGAAGCCCCATCAAGCCCGGTGAGTCTCTGTTGGTGCTGCGCGTTACTACACACCGCGGGAACGGTCTACTGTCTTCGGGTGTCTACTATATTCGGGCTACCAAGTACCGACGCTGTGCCTACTCAGCGTGCTGTGTGGAACCCAGCAGCATAAGCAGCAGCAGCCAGAGAAGCTAAAGCAACCGGACTCGACAGACCTGGTCGAAGGTTCGTTCAGTCTACTCCGCGCAACCAAACGGTCCAGACCTACCTACTACCTACTACTGCCTATCTACCTACCTTTACTCACTAACACATCAGCCTGTGTTGTCTCTGAGAACACACTTCTCACCACTCACATTATCCACTGGATTTAACACCTCAACTGTGATCATCAGTCACCATCAAACCAACCTGGATACACCAACACTGCTTCACAACTTGGACTAATTCACTACCAAGGTAAGTGTCCTCTTTAATTATTTCATTTAATTCCGCAATTCCAAAGTTCGATTATCCGTGAACACCGCTAGTTTCTCAGTGACTAAGAAGTGATAATAATTTTCAACCGTGCCGGTCGGTTGATTAAGTCGAGCTTGATTCTCATTCGGGAATCCATCATCCAACAAAGCACCATCGCTTGATGTGTATCCAAATGGAAGTTTGCTGGGACCAGTATCACGATTGGGCCCTTCGAGTATCATAATCAGCTCGCGTGTCCTGGGGTGGGGAGGGTGTGGTCCCCGCGGCTACGGCGGTTGGTCTTGGTACGGTAGCAGTCAGCAGCCTAAAACCGGTAGCACGGTTTTAGCGTTAGGGCGGTGCACAGTAGCCGTTGTTTGGTTGGCTACGCGAGTTCCTCACGCTCTTTGCTTTGCTTTCATCTCTCCCTTCTTATACGTATTTCACGTTTATGCACGCACTCCGTTGGTGAATAACACACCAACGTACGAATGAGTATCACGGTTACGGTTTACCTCCAAGTCTATGTAGACCGCAGTAGTCACAATCCGGTGGCGCCTGCGTAACACCAGCTGTCCAATTAGAGTCCGTGCTTCAGATTATCCAATGGACGACGCCCAGTGATCGTTTGTGTTCATATGTCTCTGCTTCTTACAAAATTCATGTTCCAACACTTTAGACCTTTGCTTCATTTGTATTCACTTACGTCTCCTTGGAGCTTGTATCGCTATCAAGATTTACATGTAATGCTTGGTAATAACTTGATGGTTCATGTTTCATTATCATTGTAAATGTCGATAGATATTTAACTCTAACTCTAATTTACTAAACATTCTCAAGTTTTATGTTCATTTGTTGGTTGCATGGTTCAATGTGCCAGTCCTCGTCCTTCTGACAAATCTTCTAAAGACTTACACTCAATCTCTGGATGCTAATGGCAAAAGGTCCTCGAAATGTAAATGACAGTGGTAGTGGTCGAAGGGGAGTTAGTTTTTTATCCGGATTCGGTGATAAATGGTTAGTGTAAAATCGGCAGTAGCTTTGTCTTCACGCTTGAACCAGCCGATGAAAATGTCACCAGTCAAAATTCCAGCTTCCCATCTGATAGGAAGGTGTTATTCGTTCGGTCTCTACCGAGCACGGCGGGCTTATCTCCTGCGGTCGGAATTTGTTGACCAAACGGCTTTATTGGTGACCGATCGTACGCATATCTAGTTTCGGAATTTCGGCAATCTAATCGCGCAAAAATCGGTGTTGGCTACCAACCGAATAATTCTTAAAACCATAAATAACAAGTTGGTCTTATTATTATTATTTGTATTTGTATTTGTATTTACAAATGAATATATCAATTTGACAAGGATCTCGAACATAAAACCGGTGTCACGGATAATTGAGGTTATGTGTCTGGATCAATTGATCTTGATCCTTGACGTGTTGTGTTATGTTCCCAGGTAGCAGCAATTGTTGTCTCGGTTGTACTGGATCCTTGAAGTTGTTAAATCTTACTGTATAGTATACAACACTGAGTGAGATCACTCGGACAACAAGGTGTAAGACAAGACGATTAAAAATAAACGTCGCTAACAGTCAGCCGGGGAATAAGAAGGAGTCACTTTGGCTGTTACAACAACTGAGAGGCATACACGGTGTTTATTTAACGGGAGAAGAGGACAACCATACTAGAGATATATCAGCCGTAAGGAGAGAGGGATATTCGCGTGAATAAGACTACATACACGCTTACATACACAGACTACATACTCATCCAGAGAGCAACAGAGAGAGAGAGAGAGAGAGAGAAAGAGAGAGAGGCGCGATTTGTGCCGAGACGAGGAGGAGAGCCACCAGAGTCTGAGTATATTGAGTCTATAGAACCGAGGGAGCGGTGGGAATTTATAAGGATGTTCGCGATAATGCCGATGGAGACAGAGGGGCACGGCAGGGAGTTCGGCCGCCGGCAGAAGATGCGCGCCAAGTGCACCGTCGAGTTCGTCTGCAAGTACTGCCAGCGGCGATTTACTAAGCCCTACAACCTCATGATACACGAGCGCAGTCATAAGGACGACGTGACCTTCACCTGCGAGGTCTGCGGAAAGTCCTTCAAGAGGCAGGACAACCTTAAACAGCACAGGTACCTTTTCTTCTTTATCAAATATATATATTTACTTTTACTCTGTGATATGATAGCGCTTCTCGCTCAATACAATTTTATTTGTCTGCTGATGATACTTTTGTGATTGGTGACCATTGTCTTTGTTTTTTTTTTTTTTTTTTTCACCGTCGGATTGGTGACTCAGTGATATTTCTTCCGACGGATGTTACTTTGTGGCTCTATAGTGATTGGAAAATAAAAAGTGCTTACACTGAGAGAAAAATTACTTTTTGTTATTTACCAGGGAATTGTTTTATGGTAAAAGTAATTTTTTGCAAGTATATTTAAAATTTTAATTTAGTAATTAGAATTGCTAACATTTAATAAATTCATGTTAGAATACATTTATCAAGTATTATTTCTTGATACTATTTTCTAGCAATTACTTCAATAAAAAATTATTTATTTGGTATTTTGCTGTTCCAGTTTTAAAATTATATGTCAATTTATAAAGAGACTAACACTTTAATTAATATTATTTAAAGTAATTAACAATAAAATTTATGAATCTTTAGTATCAAATCGTCATATTTAAAGTTTAAAGTATCAAGTGTCCGTAGTATTGAGTATAACTTTTGAATGGTACTTAATTACTCGATCTACTGCTTTGCAAGTGAAAACTTTGGAATATCTTTCGCTAATTATTTATTGTCACGGGATTATTTACTCTTGATAGAATTTTTTTTCACGGAAATTAAGAAAATATACCATCAATTTGCTTTTATAAAAAAAAAAAACTTTTTTCCTTAAAAAATGCTAAAAGCAATAAATTTATTTAGTTAAATTTTGATTTAATTAATTTTCTTGGTTTTTAAAATTTTGTTTTAAGTGAATTGAACAATGATTCAATTAAATTGTAAATTCAAATAAAATAATTTGAAAAAACAAATTTTTTTCTCAGTTTCGTCAATTAATTGTAAATTATTATTACTCCAGAATAAAGACAATGGTCAAAAATAGCCTTGTGGAATGATTAAAGCATGAGTTTTAAAATAATTTAGTGAGTAAATAAATCATCTAAAGAATGAATTGATGGGTAGTACCAAGGTAAAATGGTTAAAAAACATAAAAAAAGTCCATCTTACGCTGGTATTTTATTAATTGATAAGAATTATAAACGCAATCGGGTTCAGAGGGGTTGTAATTATTAAGGCGGCTTAAACTAATAGACCTTGTATTTGTAACGGCGGTGGTCTTGTTTTCTGTTCTGTTGTAGATGTGGGTGGCGGTGAGCGGGAGCTCTGAAACCCCCTGCACCTTATTACACGATAAACAAACAATAGACATAATAGACAAACAACAACAAAAAAAAAATTAAAACACTTGCACCGAAAAAAAAAAAAAAAAAATTAGAATTCCTTGTTCCAAAGCCGCCTCCTGAAGTAAAAAATCGTTCACTGAAACTCCCAGATTGTTTTTGGTCAGACGGAAAATCCATTATATTATAAAGAGACAATAATATAAATCTAACTGTAACTAAAAAACGTTTTTAAGAAAAAACCCAACGAAAAGCCCGCTTTGAACCCGTCCCGCGCTAGACAAAAGGAGGACAAAGTAAAAGTGAAAACCTTCCAAGGAAACGTGACCGTTTGTTGTCTGTCAACTCAGCATGCTACACTCTCCTCATACTGAGAGTACATTAAACAACAAAAAGAACTAAATCAATGGCTCCTTTTTTATTTATAACTAAGAATCAGCTGCTAACACCAAAATGAAAAAAAAAAAAAAAAAAAAATAAATTCTAAAAGTAATATTGTTGATTAAAACATGATATTGAAATTAAAAAATTAAAATGACGAGCGGAAAAAAATACAAATAGATGTAATAGGAGAATTTGTTGCATATTTATCACATTTTAATTAACAAATACACCAAAAAAACTTGATTGGAGAAAAGTATTTTCTGCAATATATAATATTCTTTATCTCAAGATATTTTAAATTCAATATGTTCACAAACTAAATCAATATATTAAAACTCTTGATATGAAAAGAAGGAAATTCTTCACTTAAGCCAAGATGACTAGTTCAAAAAAATGAATACTTGTTTAGAACAATCAGTTGTTTTTAAAGAAAGATTTGCTCATCAAGATTGAATTTTCTCTTGAATCAAGATAATTTTTCTCTATTAGAGTATGTATTAAGAGGCCATTCTTGATAAGATGATCAAAAAATAAAACTAAATTTTTAAGAAATTATAATTGTGAATATTAATATAAAGTTTGAGCTCAACATACCCACGGTCGAGATATATAAAAAATGTATTAATTTAATTTTTTTAATATATCAATAACAGACAAATAAAACTACTCGAAAAATTTGGTATACCCTACAACTTATGAGTTGCTGGCGGTATAGATATCTTGATAATCACTCATCCAAAATGAAAAAATGAAAAATGTTCAGATTCAGTACGACAGTAACACTTGTGAATCATATGGATCTTAATGTTTATTAATTAATATTAAGATAAATGAAAAATCTCATTTTTTTCACTAAACTATTTTTCAATTTTTTTAAGAATTTAGTTTCTAGCTACAACGGTAAAATAAGCATACGTCATCAAAAGATTTTTTATGCCTGATTAAACATAACATTGTTCACTATGCATTATGCAGAAAATGTTCTTTTATCAGCCAATACTTTTTAGGATTGATGAGTGGCTTCATGATTATTAACAACCAACAATTGATATCAATGTAGTAATTGTCTTTATTTAGTTCCATCGAAATATTTTTGCAACAAGAATATCATTTTGACATTTTACAAGAATAGCAATTCTCAGCATAGACTCCAACGATTCAATTATACTTCTGGCAATTTATACAAAGTTATTTTTAGCTTAGACAAACGGTTTTATAGATCTAAGCATGTAAGAGTTCCCGTCCATCCTTTAAAGTCTTTATGAGTCTCTTATTCTCTTCAAGTAAAACAGATCATCGAATGGTCGAATAGAGCGGAAAGTCGAGGCAATATCACAGTAATACAATCTCCTTCTCTAATCAAGCTCACTTCGTCTCTGTTTCATTTAACCCCATACTATAACCGTCTTAACAATGTCTGCATAAAGTCCTTACATACTAACGATCTGATAAGCTAATATGCTATGACTTTCAGCACGACTAAATCACCAGTCCTATTCTCTTGTAATTTTTATAGTGCAGTCATTTATATTGACCATACGGTCACACTAAGATAAAATTCTGGCTCCACTCGACCTACAGGTCGATTTTTTCAATACAAAACTTTACATTTTACTGTATTTAAATATTTATAAATACCAGCTTCCTATTCATTATAAATTTAATTATTCTGTTACATCTTTAATTTACAAGAAAGTTTCTGTTTCGTTACATTTGAATTTCTAATGCGCCCTGCGGTAACTGGAACATATCTTGAATAAATATTATTTTTTTATACTGTTATAAATTATAGTCTTCAATAAAAATAAAAATACTCTACTAGAGTTTGTATATCGTATATCATTTATAGTATATCGTATATTTGAATAATATTTTATTATGATTATCAGTAATACGAGTTAGAATGCACACATAATTTTGTATAATCAAGAAAACGTTTAAAATAAATCGTTTACTGTTTTATTCGAAGAATATAATTGCTTGGAATGAAATAGTCTGACCCACGTCGCGTCTCATAAACGACAAATCACAAATAACACAAATGCTATTACTTGTATCGGCAGAGCTCTATGTCGTAAATCATTGGAACAAATGAGAAGCCTCGAGGCTATTCTCCGTAAACTTTCAGTCTTCTCGAGTTACAATTTGTCAATTTACTTATATACTTGACATAACGAACTAATTTTAAATATTTTTATTGTTTGTAATAGAGTTGTAGTTTGTTAGTACATGGTACATGTGTATAAAGTGTCAAAATTGATAGATGAATAGCAAATTTTTAGTTGATTAATTAACAGCAAAGAGTATCGTCATAATGGTTCCCTTTAAAAAAAAAGTTCATATGAGAAACCAGCCTGGATTCCCAGATGGATTCCCACATGGTGTTTTCAGATAGATTTCCATATGGTTTCTTATATAAGAATCCAGGGTAGGATCCCACATAGATTCCTATGTTAATCAGGCGAAAAAAATAATTCATTAAAAAAATTAAAAATAGTTATGAACTCATTGCTATTAATTAATTCTTAATTGAAAATAATTCTGAAAAACGGATTTTGTTATTTTATCTAATGAAAAAACTGTTCACGTCTGATGGACTTGAACCCGGTACCTCATGGTTGACAGTCTTCTACGCTACTCACTGGCCTAAATCACGTTCGTATAAGGACTTTGTTTATTCCACTTATATAAATTCACTATAGAAATCCATACTTCTGATGTGGATTTCCCATACAGAAATCCATGAGCCCACAGGTTTCTATGTGGATTTCCATAGGAATCCACATTTTCTATGTATACAGAGAAATCTATAGATTCTCCATATTTTCTATGTATACATAGAAATCTATAGATTCTCCATGTAGGAATCTATACTTCTTATGTTAATTTCCTATACAGGAATCCATGAACCCACAGGTTCCTATGAGGATTCCTATAGGAATCCATACTTCCTATGTGGATTCCCTTATAAACTCATGTAGATTATTTTGATAGGGCATACAGAGCATCTGCAATAGAAAATTTTTTATAAGCAAAAAACCGCAAATTCAAACTGGAATATTTTAGCCAATGAGCCACATTAAACTATTAAGTGATTGAATAGTTGTTACGGACAGTGTCTCAGATAGCTTAACCGGTAGAGCATTTGACGCCTAACCAAATGGTCCGAGCTCGATTCCCGATCTGAGCGGTCCAAACTATTTTTTCGGTTACCGAAAAATTCCCACTGAGTAAGGTCCCGCCTTTCCCTTTATCCTTTCTTACCCCATTTCCCAAATTTGTCTTTAATGACAAATTTAGCAATGAATTATGGCAAATTAACATTTGCAAAAATAATATTTAATGCAATGGAACATTATCTGCTTGGATCACAAATTTATTACTGGTAAAGTAATGGCAAAAATTTCCAATGAATATCGCAACCATTAACAGTGATTCATTATTCGTAATTCAGTAATTTCCGGAAAAATTTTTCATATATTCTGGGACGAATGTCAAAAGAAAGAAAAAAAAATCTTGCTTCTCCATTCAACTCAAAATCCTTCAAAACTTCAAAATCAAGAAATTATTTTGTATGTTGCATTCTGTGTTATTAATAATTTTAATAAATTGACCAAAGACTTCATCATCATTTAATTGGATAAACTCTAATTTTGTTTTAGGTAATGGATATTAAATTATCGGTTTTAATATTCTATTTATAACTTATTTTATTTGCGGAATAGCAATTTCGCAATGAAAATTAACGCAGTTTTATCTGAAGTTCAATTGAATTGTTAATAGGAGCTTCTGCTCTAATGTTAACGATGACTGTGACTCTTTTTTATAGTTAATAATTTTATTTTATGGATGATGTAATTTTTATAAAAAGCGCTTTATTCTGCAGCAGAAAATATGATGTTTTCATAAATACTCTTCATATTTATGTGGAACTATTCATTAAAGTCTCCTTTTCCTGATATGCAAATAATAGATCAATTTTTGTCATTTTATTTCAAAAGATTATTTTTAATCAGTATTATTCATTTTTATATAAATTAAAATGTTTTTGATTCGCGTTAATTGAGCAATATTACTCTGAAAATTTTTTTAGAAATTTAATATTCTTAAGACTCACATCTCGTTTTCCATAATATTAAAAAAAGGACGATGAAGAAAAAATAAGATTATAAAAGTTTTTCATTGTAATGCGGTTATCAAAAGTATAAAGTCTCCTTAAATTCATGATTTTTCCTATCAGATTTTATTTTATCCAACTTCTTAATATAGATGCCTTATTACCGTTTTTCACTATCCAATTTAAGCCGTCAAATTAATCGTTTTGTGAAAGTTCTCAGGATCTACAGCTTACAAACCTACCAATTCAATTGCTCGTAATTTAATCCCTTGAGTTCTCCCCATAAATTCCGTTCTCTTGCAATAATAGCTCGCCGGTGATATCCGAGGAAAATCTAATTATCGAACTCAACGTCATTAAATTCCGATATCTAAAACTGTGGGTAACTGGAATTAAGATTTGTTGGTCAAGTATTTCAGGCAACAAATGGATTATTTAATTTTAGTGAAAAAAATAATCTTTTTTTACAATTTTAGCTTTAACTTTTTAATAAATTTATCTTTTGCATAGCTGCAGGTTTTTAATGGTTAATATCGTAGATAAGTCAAGTTTGTCTGGTAGATAATTATCATACTAAGAATATAGCCCTATTCGTTATTATTATTATTTCGAATGTATATCATGTCAGCATTATTAATCTCTCTTATTTATGTATAGAAAAATTAATCCGTTAGAATTAGCTAGGAATTAATTTTCAAGGAGTTCCGCTAATCCATGTTTAGAAAATTATGCACATTATCGTTAGATTAATGCTCCTAATCCTTCCAAGTTCTAAACTCATATTTCATCACAGAGTAATAAGAAAGTTCTAATAGAAATAGTTTGTTATTATAAAAATATGAATATACGATCAATTAGATTCAAAATTGTTAACTTCAACTATATGAAGAAATTTAGGGAGATTAAGTCGTTGAGAATGAACTAGAAACTTTTTTTATTTATTTTTCCCCTTGCCTCTTCCAGTACACGGATCATACACGCATAAAAATAATTTTGTTGAAATAATAAAAGACGGGATAAATGAAAAATATGTTGTGGTAACAAATGAGTATAGTTATAGCAACAAATCCATATTAGTTGCATTAACGAAATGTTTCAAGTTGTACTAACAAACCAGTTTGTTCAATCACTAAATCAATTTGTTTCACTAATAAAATCATTTTGTTGCTGTCACAAAATGACTTTGTTGCTGTAACAAAGTGATTTTATTACAGTAACAAAACTAATTTGTTGCCAAAATATATTTCCCAAATCCTTAAAAGCTTATCACGAAAATGATTGTGTATAATGATACTCAATGGGTTATTTCAACAAATTCTTATTGTTATTCTTACAAATTCTCTTCATTACTACACCAAATTTTCTTTGTTACTCTAACAAATTTTTTTTATTACTTTAATAGAACAATTTTGCTGTTTCAACAAATAAATTTGTTATACCAACTATAGGATTTTGTCGAATCAACTAAAAGATTTTGCCATACTAACAAAACTGTTTTGTTGTTATAACATATCAATAACTTGTTATATCCTAAATTTTGTTATTTTAACATATGATTTGTTATCCCTATGTTAACAAATTCATTTGTTACCACAACATATCTTAGATTATCTTAACAAAATTTTTTTCTGCATGTATGCTAGACGCTTCTACTAGAGAAGTCTTTAGCGGAAGCAGTTATTTTAAATAGCATTCCTATCACTTAGGCCTTATTACCCGCGGGAACCTTAATCATAGAAGAACATGGAAAGCTTCCAATCGAGTTACATTACTTCAAAAATATTTATCCCTCGGAGCTGTTAAGTTAGTTTGTAGGATAAACATCCGGTAGCTTTCCAAGTCCCCTATATACTTTCTTGCTCTTGCATTGTAAAATCCTACGCAATACCATTACAAAGAACTGAATTTCCATTCTCACTTAGCTACTCCAACAAAAACGATTTTACCCACTAAACCCTCCAACTTGTCCATAATACCCCGTAATTATGTAATCCATAAACGATAATAAAAATATTAATAAACGAAATAGAAACTAGAAACTCGTGCAGCTAAAGTCCAACCTGAGAGCTTCCCATGGACTCTCACCTCCTCGGGCATTTGTTGAACTTCAAATGAGAGATATGCAAGATGTTACTAATACTCACCTCACATCGACATCGACATCGACACAAATATAAACAACCATCCATGCATAAGTACACATATCTACATCTAGATACCACTTACTAGATACAACTTAATAGCAGGTAAAAAAGTACCCGGGAATCGTTAGCGTAGCCGCTAATAGTAAATACTGCCACTGGCTTTCACTAGCATCTAGCATCTAGCATCCACCATCCAACATACTAATGCCGCCGTGCCGGAATAGGAAGGAGTTGATCAGTTCACGCTCGACTACATCTTGAATACTAACTACCTAATTTAACCGAGCCAGTAAATATTCGTCTAGCGTAACATATTTTACCCATTGACGCATCAGACGCAATACTAAATACCCGATAGTGGGTCAATAAACGATTTTCATAAACCCGGGTGCTTGAGCAATTCTGATTCAGGATTGATCAGAAGTCCTAAGTCCTCACTGGCAGTGATGGGATAAAAAGACCGAGATCGCGTGAGTATTTACAGTAACAAGAATGAAAAATGTTCAACTGGTTGAGTGTAAGCCTACGAAACAAGAAAAAGGTGGGATTTAAAAGGTGTCCTAAAGGTTACTACTGATGATCGGTGGATGATGATCAAAGCCTGTAGATTAGTCTGGTGGCTTGAGGCGAACACGAGGTGTGTTTTGCTCGACTGGTCTCACCCGCGCCTCACTTGCTTATATTAACCATGTGTGTGTAAATGTGTGTGTGTATCTGTGCAGATCAAACGTATAAACATGCAGAGAAATGAGAATGAGCATCGGTATTAAATGATGCAGCTGTTTTATCTATCTCCGACTAGGTATCGCTGTCCCTCTCCGAGAAACGCATTGCAGATTGCAGTATAACTTTATAACTGGAAGCCCGTTTTATAACACTATATAGTTATAAATAGTGGATGGCTGCTGATGCTGATGCTGATGCAGAAGGTCGAGGAGCGCCTTTCACCTAATTGTTGGCACAATATGTGAATACGGAGGCGCTATGGTTCCCATCATCCACTTATAGATCATTTCTGTTCTCAAAGCGTGGGCGTTGGTTATTTTTCTCTTTTCTATTAGTTTGTTGTACTATAACTCTCCAATAATTATGACATCATAGGCTTGTAGTTGTGGGTAACCCAACACCTATTCCTGGAAAAAACAGAATTGATTTTTGACAGTATATAATCATGCATGGTTCAACTGTTCATGGTGATAGTTAGGTATGATTGTATGAGATTTGGTTATTTTGCAATGCAATCAAATGTGTATCAGACCTGTATTATTGAATGTGTGTAAAATATCGAATACTTTAAGTAAAATAAACTGTAATTGACTTCGAATTGTACTAGATGTCTTCGTATGATATTACATTCATTTTCTGGTGCATAAGCCAAAAATGGTGTTCTGTTTTATGAAAAAATAGAAGAAAAAAGACCATTCGACAGCCGAAATGGAAGTAGATTTCATTGTAAATTAAAAAAAAGACATTGAGAATGGGGATAAAACTATATATAGATTTTTATGGGATATACTGGAAAAACTGATCGAAAAAAGGTATGCAAAAGTAAAATTTCATTGAAAACCTACAGACAAACAGGTTATTTTCAGTTTAGGAGAATAAAATGACATGGAAATTAAAGCTCGTTTAATAGGCTTTAACATGCACTTTACAAAAATTCGGCAAGGTCTTTAATTCAAAAGTTATCCACGAAAGAATCTGCCAAAATATGAATTTTTATGATTTGGAAAATTTGGAAACCTTGTAATTTCTTAACTACTAGACCGATTAAGCTCATATTTGAACTTAGCCTTGGTATTCGTTTAAAGATTAAGCATGTTGAGTTTGGAAACGATTGATTATGAATTAGAGACACTATCGTCCAAATAAGTCGCGTTATATCGTATATATAATATATATATATATATTAACTTTTGAACTAATGGCATTTTCTGAACCAGCTTGACGAACTGAGACAGAAAATAGCAAAATTTTTCAAAAGTTGCGTCATGAGGACAAATGCAATAGTTAGATTTATATGAAATCTACTAAAAAATTACAGGATACTTAACATATTTAAAATCAAACAAGTCATACTCATGTAATCAATCAATCAAATTTTAAAGCGAAAAATTCAACAATCACGGCATCTTCCAGGATGTATGTGAAACTACACAGTAAAAAACAATACTATTACAAGAAAATTTATTCTTGATAATTTTTGAGAATTTATTTTGTTGTCTGAAGAATTGGTCAAATTGATCGAAGTTATTTTTAACTTGATTTGAAAATCTTTTTTCAATGCAAAATGTATATCTAAGGGTGTGCCAAAATTCAGTTTCCGTAAAGAACCTTTTAAAATTGGAATTTTAAATTCTGCTTTTAACAGGAGCTGTGTTTGGGCATTTCCCAAGATATTTTTGGGTGAGACGATTTATTTGATTTTCGTATAATTTTTTAACAGGAGCTTTGAGCATTTCCGCTGAAGTTTCAAAATTTGGATTCGAATCAAATCTTTTGAAATTTTCTTGACTCATTTTAAATTCCTTTTCTTAATCAAAGTTACTTACTAATTATAATAAAGGTAAATATTCTATAATGAATGAAGATATTGATATTCTTTTGTCAAATAATTCATATCTAATGATTAAATTTTTTGTTGGATGAAAAATTTGACCTGTTTTTAAATAAATGATCTATTTTATAAAGGAATTCAATATTTTCCGCATAATTTTATCTTCATATCAATCCAATATTATATTTAGTATTTTATTTAATCTGTTATTGATAGTGTTTACATAAAAATCATACTTTTTTTAGCCATATCGTCAGGCTGTTTTTAATTGCATCCAGGCAAACTTTAGTCTACTTTTATCATTCAGACATTAAGAGTCAAAATCTATCCAACCACTAAAGTAAATCTTATCGTCTTTTGTGATAATACTATTTTGATAACTTTTCGATCAAAAACAGTAGAAAATATTAATTGAATTTCAAAAACAAAACAACAAGTTCAAGTACAAACTAAAAACAGATCTAATTTATTGGGACAATTTTTTGAAAAAAGGATAAAAAGCATAGATGTTCAAAAACAGATCGATAATACTTTTAAAAGTCGATCAAAAATAGTTTAGAATTTTGTTTATTAATGCCAAGGCTCAGGACAAATGGCAAATTTCATTACATAGTAAATACATTTGTTACATAACTAAATATATTTGTGAGTACATAGAACAACTATATAAGTAAAAATAAATCAAATACTTCAAATCTAGATTATTCAAATCGAAGTTTTAATTTTTCAACTGGCCTATTTATTAAACAATATGATTAAAAATTATTTAACATGTTGAACGCTTATAAGAGTTAGTACTTAAAATGATTTGAAGGATTAAAAAGTATTTAAAATGATTAAAAAATCAAATTATTTCGTTTAATAAAAAGGGAGGGGGGTACGATTATTTAAACTAAGTAATAAAAAATTTCCTTTCTTCATCTAAGCTCACTTATGACTTACCTTTGGCTTTGTCTTTGTCTGAACTAGTTCCAAGAAGATGACCAGAACCGGTGGCACCCAAAAGGATTAATTAAAGGGATAACCGGCGATTATTCCCCACTCAAAGAATAGTTACGCCTTCTGCAATTTCGCGGTCCTCCCGTTCACCGTATTAGCATAATACAATATTCGAAATAGTCTTCTATTCCTCTAGAGTAATTTAAAACCAACCAAGTTGTTTCTTAGGCAATAATAACCTTTATCTTATTCCGAATCCCTAAAACGCAACATAGTATCTTTATTTCTCATGAGCAGGCCTTGTGTTTACGGTGATTTGCTTAAATCTATAAATTACGATACGGCAACCGCCTTCTCTACCGACCAACACATAACACCAACATCAACACGGTTAGACCTTTTCTTGCTCATTTATCCATGTATCCATATCCATTTCTTATTTTCTGACTCACCATCGAGTTTGAAGCCACCAGCACTTTGATAATAACAATTATTTATTTGTTGGACCATCGCCGATGACATTTAAGGCTCCACCGAGTCGGCCACTGATGCTGACCATTTTTTAAATTTTAAGACCATCATTATTAATTTTCATTAAGTATGTCCACCACTTCCACATTAGCAAGTTAGCATATTCCAGAGCTCTAATGTAAATGAGCGGAGGGTTATTTCGCTAAACAACAGCAACCAACTATCTTTCCACCTTCCGGCGATAAAAATCTAAACCAAAAGGTCACAGAGTCTATCAAGTTTAACCCTGCACTTACGACCTTTGCCGTGAGTCTTAAAACAGGCTCGGCCGTGGCACACTTACGTGATCGGCTACTGAGCAGTTAACATTATACACTTATGCAAATCTGATTAGTGTGTTTCTCCGTGTAATCCAACATCAGCTACTATGAATCCTCAGGATATGCCATTGCGATCTCCAATTGCTGCTGGCATCTTCTTGAGAATTGCTTGCCTGGAAGTCTATTTCAGGATGGGAATGGCCTAACCCTTTTTGGTGAAAGAACTGGCAGACATTTTTCCAGTGAATAGCGTGAAGAGCAGTTAGCTCGAGGCGTTGGTCAAGGCCGTACCAAATATTTTCGTATATTCCGTGGCAGACTGTTTTTTTTTTTCTTCAGATATATCTATATATTTTAGCTTCCGGTGTTCCAGTGACCGGCATATAACCGTGGAAAGATCGCGTGTTTGCGTGCCGAAGGATTCACCGATGAAATATCATTTCGGAAGCTATTGGAAATAACTAGCTACTTAAGTGGGATGCTTACCAGTGAAACGTGTGTGAAAATAATGGGAGTTGTCTAAGCCCCCCCGGGTATCCCGGTAATGTTAATACACGGAAGTCAATTGGTCAGGGGTCGTAGGCTTACTTCTTTCGCGAGAAACTCATGAGTCTATAACCTGGGGCTAGTTTAAATTGCCCCGAACCAATTGCTCGAGAATCCGTTACATTGCCAACGATTTTTTTTTTTTTTTTTTTTTCAATTTGTGAATCCCTTTGGCTGCAGTGTCTTTCCTGACCTTGGAAATAAAATTCCACAACCGAATTGATTAGTAGCCACTGAGAGTGGACTAGTAGTGGGGCATCGGTTATCACAAGATTCGATCAGGTATAAGCGATTCGCATCACGATCACTCAAGTCAAAACCTCTGGACAATGATTGATGATGACAAGATTTAGTCACACACGTCCGCTATTTTATTGATCTTTATTCCCAATACACTCTCTTATCGTTTAGATTCGACGAGAATGAGCGGCGATTGGAATTGTTAATAACAATGTCGATGTCGATATCCTGGACTTGGTTAGCCATAAGATCACCGATAATGATTTGCTTTAACAGAGGAGTCAAATCGTTTACGAACCTCGACTAAAATGGTGTCTTACCAAATCGGATGTTCAACAAATGATGCCAGTTAACGAGTGAGATTATTCCGTAGGTGGATTAGAGGCTGTACCAAGCTATTTATCAGTCTTGTGATCGTGTCATGTCATCGGAGAATGTGGGTGTGATGCTGTTTACTGGCTGGATGCTGTTTTTGTTGTACAACACCTACACGATGTAGACAAACCAGGTGTCGAGGAGGCGGCTACAACTGACGGCAGGTGTCAGTCTCTTGTCGTACCGGCTTGTCACCCTCGTCATATGCCAAGTGCTTCTGCTTCTGGATCTTTGATAAACCAGAATCAGCTTTTCCATCAATCAAACTCTTTCCCGAACCAATCTAACTAAAGACTATTGGCGTAACCATGTCCTGTTATCTCAACAGCTGGTTTTGCCTGAATACCATCTCTGACCCTGACAGGCAAACACCTTTGCTGGTATTAAGCAGCAGCTGATGGGAATAACAGAATATATTCCTCCCAAATAGTATTTTATTACGTTGGTTGGTTGGTTAGTGAGTATGTGCGTTACACACTGCAGCCTGTTGGAACTCTTCATATGAATTCAGGCAGAGACACAAAGAGAAGACAGGAGTACACCGAAAAATCCTCCAAGTCATGTTCCCTTCATTTTCTCCTCGACATAAAACAGTCATTTGTTATAGGACGTGTCAGACTTTCGAGTTCTTCGCGGGGTGTCCACTCACACAGTTTAAATACGAATGGCATCATCGATTGGCGATTCATATTCGATCGTGTGTATGATAATAAATATCCTGGGGTATCTCACTGGTTTATGATGGAAAATTTAAAGACAGACTTGTTGGTTCATTAATCAGTGGCTTCTTCATCATCATCCTCATCATCGGCAGCATCATCATGATTATGATCGTAGTTCAACATCAAGATCTTGGATTCCTGGGATCAGAATTGTTAATGCAGTCGATGAGGACAAACAAAGGCATATTTTGTTAACCAAGAGTAGTAACCTCTTTTCGTATGCCGATGGCCGATGAGAACCAACACTTAAATCGATAATTTATATATGCTCATAATATTATGTGTATATATGGTAAATTTTATTTACTCTATTGATTCATCTTTTTATGCATCGTATAAACTAACATCAAGAACGCTAGTAAAGACGGGTTATTTATTTTTCGAGGTGTGATGCATGCCGGATGCTGATGCTAAATTTACAGACGCCTAGGGAATATAGGAATCGCCATTTTCCTTCAACCATAAATCAATCACCCGAGTCTGCTTTAGAATACGCTTTGTGTGATATTGTCCATTTTAGATTCCGGATTGGTCAAGTTAAGTAAGGTCAATGTGAAATTATTTGAATAAGAGGTTGAGGTTGACAATCTATCCCTGATTTGGAAATGCCGCTGAGGCAACCCCTTTTTAGACACTAGTGCGGCACGAGGACAAGTAAGAAGGCCGAGAGGGCGACACAGGACATTAAATGTAAATAGTTAAGAAGAGAAAGGCCCAGGCTCATAATTCAATCAGTTTATCTACTTGTCGACGCGTGTGGTCGCGACCAACGAGACTCAACCACACCAGCTAACAATATCCAACGTAGTAAGCAACGAGCTGGACATATAACACGAATGAAGAAAAGGAGAGATCGAGCCCAGCTGTGCGGATTTTTTTTGCTTTCACATTTTCGTATTTCTTTTTTCACTTCAGTTATTCTTTTAAAAATGTCTTGCTAATTTTTTTTTTTTTTTTTCAAGGTTTATTAGTCCCGATTGGGGAGGGGGGTTACGCAAGAAAAAATTTTTTTTTAATAAGAGGATTTTTTGTCAGGCAAATTTTACGGATAAAAATAGTCTATTCCTCGGGACCGTAGTCAAAATTTTGGGACTTATTTTTAAATTATTAGTCTATGGTTTTGAAATGCTTGAAATTGAACGGTTAAACGGAATTAAAATTTTTTGATGTTAAAAAATTATTTTCAATCATACTTTGAGATTTTTATTGGCTTTAAATTTGGTAAGTAAAATAAATTTTAATTTTGGGCCTTATAAGACAACTATTAGTAACTTTTTGAAGTTAATCTTAAATTTAATTTACAAGAAAAATGAAATTTAGGACCTCGAAAATAAATTTGGGCCTTATCAAAAATTTTGGGTCTTAAAATTTTTTATTTCATGTTTCCTCTTGGTTGTGTTGATTCTTTATTTTGTACCTAAAAATGATGTAGTCAGGGCCTTTTGGGCCTTATCAAAAATTTTGGGCCTTATAAATTTTTTGTTAATTATTTTTGTAATTATGCTGATATTTTATATATATAACATTTAGAAAATTATAGATTTTGAGCCTTATCAAAAATTTTGGGCCTTACATTTTTTTTTTTTTTTTTCAATAAAATGTAATTATATTGACTTCATCTGATTGAAAGAATTTAAAGTTAATAGTTTGATTAAGTAATAACACGACCTAAAAATGTTTTATTCATTTAACCAGGAATAAATAAAAATTTTTATTAATCCGCGAATTATAATTCGCTGCAGGAGGTTGCGACCTTGATAACTAGAGAATTTTAATAATATAAAATATTTATTGATTTGTATGTCTACACATATAGGTATATGTATATAAATTTATAAATTGAAAAAGGATGATATCAGACCACCGTGGACGCAAACTCTTGGCAATAAAATTCAGTGTCTTTAAGATTATTTTAAGTTAGAGATAATACGGTACAGTAGGTGCTGCGGTTGATGTTATACCTTGTAGTGCATCTGCATTCATGGGTTTCTCAAATAAAAGTAATCGAGGAGCTGTAAAGACGTGTGAAAAGTAGACAGTTATTTTTGTTTCTTATCAGTGAGCAATAAATTTCTGGTAGATTAAATTTATTTAATGGTTTATTTGTTATAATTATTTTGTTAATCACCGATAAAAAAATAATCGCCCATTAAATTGATAACAAATTTATTACACTTTAAATTTTAGATAAAAAATATATTTTGTTGTGGTTTGTTATGTGGTCGTTGCGTTTATTGGCTGGATAAAATTTTGATAGTGGCTAATTGCTGAGTAATTGTAAAGTTCTATAAATATTGGTATTGGAATTGGTGTTGATAGATAAAATATTTTTTTCAAAGATAAATATTTAGTTTTATTTAATTTAATTTGTTTGAGGATTAATAAATGATAAAATGCGTTGACAATGGATTAAAAGACGGTGAGTGTATTTGAATAGTGTATAATGTGTAGAGCATAGAGGGGATAGATATGTTTTATATATTTATATTTGTGTATGCGTATAAAACCCGAGTGGGCCCCAGAGCGCCACGTCAGCGATCCATAATTTAACGATGCGAGCGTCGGCCGTTTGCCTCTAATTTATGTGTTTTTAAGAGTTCTGCTTCTTTCTATCTTTCTATCTTTCGTGTATTTACTTATATTTGTTAAATATTTTTTTTGAATAATCCAATTTGGATAAATAGAATGGGGCCTTAGTGTTTTGTTAAGTTGAAAATTTTCTGAGGTGAAATTCAAACTTTTAGACAAAAAGAGAAAAAATAAGGCCCCAAAAAAATTAAAATAAGGCCCAAACAATTTTGGGCCTTATTTTCATTAATAAGGGATTGAGTCATTAATTTCTCACTCATTAAATTTTTATGCAACATTTTTACTTAAGTTAACGTGAGGCCCAATTTTTATTGTAAGGAACCAAATGCAAGATAAGACCCAATGCTCTTTGAACAAACTCCAAAGTATTATACTAGGTCTAAAAAACATGATATTTTAAATTCACTTTTAGAGACCAATTAAAGTCCCAAATTTATTTATCAGACACAGAATTCATCATAAGACCCAAAAATTCAGTAGAAAATTTTCTCTTAATAATTAAGTTTTCATGAAAAATTTTTTCGTGAAAGAAAACATGAGGCTCCATATAGTCTGATTTTAACATAAGACCCAAAATTATATTTGCTTCATTAAGTTAATTTAAAGAGCAACATGTATAAGTTTCAAAATCAAAACTAAACTCGGAAATCCACAGTAGAGTCCAAAATATTGAAAACTTGAATTTTTTACACCCGAACATTGAGACCTAAATCGAATATAAGACCCAAACCCTTTCTAAAATTTCCAAAATATTCTACTAGGCCCAAAAGATTTAAGACTTTGAATTCAGTTACGAAAACCTATTTAAGTCATGAATTTTACTAACTTGGAGAAATTCAACAAGGCCCAAATTGAGTTAAAAATTTGATTTGAATTTATCATTGGGCTGAAAATTTTTTTTGCATTATATGTTATTTTCATGTATCTGAAAATACTAGAAAGAATAAAAAATAAGGCCCAAATTTGGTATAAGGCCCCATTAGTAATACCCAAAAGTAACTAAAATTTAATTTCGGATATCGAGATTTAAGAGTTCCCTCTACAAAAACTATTATAAGTTCCAAAATTCACATAAGGCCCAATTAAAAAAACAGAATAATAAAAAAGATAACTGTTCAAAAATATTTACCTTTGTTATTATTCCTTTTTATAAGACCCAAAATGTAAAGAATCAGCCATATTGAATGTGTCACCTGACGCTTGTAATATTCATCAAGAATTAGTAACGCTCAACGCCTCTCACCTCAGTGCCCTAAAAATATAATACCTATATATATTCGATCTGATCCTCCGATAACTTAGTTTTTGTCTAGATGTCTATTAAATGTTGCTTTTCCTAGATATTTAACTCAATTTCGGGATTCATATATCTATATATCCATATATATTTATAACCTAAGGGACCCGGCAATTAAGGTGGGCCCGAAAAAATGCCAACGATACTGTATTTAGAAAACGATACTTTGTTTCTCGGATGACGTTCTCATATGCCGGCTAAATGCTATTTAATAACGTAACAATTATATGGTAGGCCTTTTTGGGCCTTACGAAAAAATCAGGCCGTGTCTACTTCCATGGATTCATAGGCTTGAAAAAAAAGGCAAAAGTATTTATGAGAAATAAAACAGTGAAAAATTATACGAAAAAAAATGATAAAATTATTTTTATTGGTAAGGCCCAAAACAAGTCCCACCTGACAGATGTAATTGACGTCTCGAGGTAAGTCATCGATCTCACCTTCTCGTCAGCTCGTGCCTTTTATTATTACTATTATTATTGTTGTTATTATTTTTTTTTTGGTAAGAGTCTTAAACATTTAGTGGGTCTGTCATAAAGTCCGCGGGGCCTGACGGGGCAGAGAGAAGGGGGAAGAGAGGGTTAAGGGGCCTTCTCCCTACTCCGTCTACGATAATTTTGTACAGATGCTCTACTCTGAGAAACGACGTCAAAATAATATATTTTTTGGAGTTACAATTTTACAGCCGCCGTAACAACGGAATTTATTTTTGGGACTTATATATAATGTATATACTGAGCTACAGCATCCAATTAAAATTTTGTGAAACGGTCCGTAATCACTCGGGCATCAGAGCCATCACGGGGTTATGACTTTACCTAAAGCTATATCATTTTAAAATAACGCCGTGTTTAACGGGCGTGTTTTTGTTTCGTTGGGTCACCTAATAATTAGACTTCATAGAAACCTGCTGCTTCTGCTTCTTATTCTGCTTCTGATGCTACTTATATACTCCTTTTTTTGAATTCCCACGAGCATTTATTTCTTTTAAGGTTATACTTTTGTCAAGTTATTATAATTTTAAATTTCTTATAATGAATTATAATTATTTTTTTTTTATTATAAAAAACAGTAAATATATAGAATTTTAATAAATTAAAAACGAAAAATTCACATTTTGATAATTTGAAAATTATGATGTCCATTTTATGATTTATTCATTTTTTTAACTCCTTTATTTATATTCATAATGAATTATTTTAGAATTTATAAATTAACTAATTTTATCTAAAAAATATTTTTATATAATATCATAATATTTAATTAACAATCAAATTTTCAATTGATTTAATTCACACTAAAAAATTTTTTATTGATTTAATTAATAAAAAAATTCCAGTGCAGTAAATTGTTGATTTTTTTTATTAATTTTTATTATTTGTTCAAAAATTAAGAAATATGTACCCAGAAATTTTGAAAATTAATATAACATTTTTTCTTAGTTTGATTTAAAAAATTTTTAACATTTTAAAAAAATTGTATCTATATATTTTATTAATTTCTGCAAGTACCATGTTTTGATCAATTATCTCTAAAATAATTAAGTTGTTATGACATCCTAAAAATTATCGTGTCAGTTAATTTCAGGAAGATCAAAGTAACTAATTTAATTTAATTTTACGTTAGCGTTTATCAACAAGACTCGAAAATAAAATTATCTTTATTAAAATTTAGTTTAATATCCCAAAGTCAAATTTTTGGAAAAACACAATTAACATTTACAAATTTAAACTTAAAAAGAATTTTTTGATGCATTTATTATAAAATTTGGCATGTAAAACTTGTTTTAGCTGATTCCATTAAAATAAAATAAAGAATCGTTAGAAAAAATTAATTATCTTAGAGGAATTTACACAAAAAAATAAAACAAAAATTGCTGGCCCCGTGGAAAAAAAAATCGTCTTAAAATTGTTGTTTGTTAATGATCTTAAATGTGACGCAAACCAAGACTATTTTAAGACTTTTTTAAGACGTCAAAAAAAAAAATTCCGAGAGCAGATTTTTGAAATTTGGTTCTCGAATTTGTTATAAAAATAAGACGATATCACAGCGTCAGCTCCGGAAAATTATTATAGAATCTTAAAATAATCTAAAAATCATTTTAAAAAAATCTTAAAATAGTTTTAAAAAAATTTTTAAATAGTCTTAAAAAAGTTGAAAAAAATTTTTCGAGACTATTTTAAGATGAGCTAACAGCGATAGAGCCCCGGACCATTAAAACGGAGCGTCTTAATTAGTCTTAAAATTATCCGATAATAAGTTTTCAGCAATTTCAAATTCAATTTAAAAAGAGCGTACTCAAAAATGCAGCGGTTAGAAAGTCGTAAAATCGTCTAAAAATAAATTTTCATAACAAATTCAAGAACCAAATTTCAAAAATCTACTCTCGGAATTTTTTTTAGTGTCTTAAAAAAGTCTTAAAATAGTCTTGGTTTGTGTCACGTTTAAGATCTTAAACAAACGACAATTTAAAGACGATTTTTTTTACGCGGGTGATTTAAACCAATTTCTTTTTTCTGTGAACATAGTTATATTGGCAAACGATAGATGGCGAGAAATCGCTTAGAGTTTTCATTTGCAGAGCAGTAGATTGAGTAATTAAGTATCATTACTTAGCTTAATTACTAAAGCTTTTATCACGTATATTTTATACTTACATAGGCTTTTTATTTTATTTTTTTATCACGAAAACTAAAAATTAATTTACTAAAAATAAAATTTATAAATGGATAGCACAATTGGAAATAGATTATTATAAAAATGTCAGAATTTTTTAAATGAAAATTATTTTGTGGTGGATTTAAAAATTTTAAAATTCCTAAGAAAAATTGAACAAATTTTAATTGAAATTTATGCAAACAATTTTATTCTACCCAATATCTTCTCTCGTGTATTTTAAGAAAATTGAATGTTTTAATTTTTGTCACGACAAAGATAATGACATTATTTTATAAAAACGTAACAATTTGCATAAATAATAAATTATTGAGATAGACAAATTTCCATAATAATGACAAATGAAAATTGATATAAAACTCAAGTGATTTATCAGTAATAAAAATTTAAATATCAAATCCACATAAAATTTATCAAGTTTATACTTGCCTCCCAGCCCGAATGTACACATATCCCGAGACAATGTAGACTTCAATGCAGTATAAAGCAACAAAAAATCTATAAATATACGTGTTAAGGATGGTTATAAAATACAAGCCAGCTTGTTATTCGCGAACGAGTTAGAGCGTGATGCAAAACCGGCAACTTCTCGTGTCTCCGATTACATTGTCGTAAAGTTCACCCAGGAAGTCACGGCGTCCCGTATTGCCGGAGCTGGAGCTGGAGGTCACTATGGAAGGCCGATAAGCGAAAAAACGAAAAAAAAAAGCATAAAAATTTCGAAAATGACCACCTTATCAGATTACACTCTATAAAATAACAAAAAAATCTTCTTTTAAACTAAAAACACCCGCCGCTGAATTAAGTACTTTAATTTTTATAAATAAAACATAATAAATATTTAATACTTAATATAATAATAACTATTTAAAAGTATTGTCTATATGTATAGTGATCTCCCGTGGCTTTTTTTCGGAGATTTATCGAGCGGCTATTACTGTTCTTTTGGCCTAGCTCTCTGGTTAGTTCTCTTAGGTCTTTGGTCTGTTCAGGCCGATCGTCTCTCATCTATATAATTATTGACTATTTCCTGGGATTGAGGGAATAAAGGATTGCTCGACAGATATCTTGTATTCATTTTTATTCTTATTATTTTTCGTTGGTATGGTAAATTTTATAAAATTACTCGGATCATGCTGCGTAAATCCAGTTTTCAATTCATCACATTATTTCTAATTCTATCAATTCTTTTGTTGTCTACAGTAACACATTATCATTTTTATTTAAAAAGATGACAGATCAATACCTAACAAGGCTAAATATATTATTCTTCATTTTCATTGATTGATGTACATAATAAATAAAAAAATAAATTCTAAATTGCATGCCTCGAGCTCTCATTTAAGTTTTAAAATATTTTTATTGACAGGCACTTTATATTTTTCCAATTAACATAAATATTACACTTCTTTGATGAAAAAAAAAATTCAGGTATGCATTATTTCCTTTATTAATAATATTTATTTGATTTTAGCCAATTATTGTCATTGAAAATTCAAAAACATCACAAAAACGAAAAGAGAATAATAATAACAAAGAATTATCGGGAAAAAATTAAATTAAAAAAAGAATGAAAGACAAGAAATTAAATTTCGCGCTTCTGACCCGGCGCTTTAAACGATTTAGGCGCTACGAATGTGACATACTGTGACACTTTGAACGTTGATTAAAGGAAAGACTGAGCAACGATAATGTATATGGTATAACTTTCAGATTTCAACCACCACTTTACATATTTGAGTTGTTTGTTGCCAAATTAGCGATTCTAAGTTTTATTAATTACAATCAAACGTGAAGGATTTAGATAGTCATTTTTAAAACGGTTCTTCCTCTGAAAATTATGAACCTGTTAAAAAAATAATAGCACCGATTAATAATACCAGTAGATAGTTATCGTGTTTACAAAGATTCGAACAGTCAATTGACAGCGCTCGTTTTTCCGGATATTTTGTGCTCTAATTTGTTTGTGATTAAATTTGTTGCAAATTATGCTCGGAATTTTTCACAAATCATCTTCGATCACATATTTATCTATTTTTATTAACTGGAAATAATATAAATAAATTTTTTGATGAATAAACTTAAAAAAAATCTTTTTTTTATAGATTTTCATGAAGTTTTTTTGTCTAATAACGTCGTAATAAAATCTCACGAATGCTTACAACATTCAATAATGTCTTAGACTAATAAATGGCTGTATAAAAATATAATTGAATAAATCACATGAATTTAATTCAAAGAATTGAAAAAAAAATTAATAATATTTGTGTAGTATTTAAAAAAAAAAGAAACTTGTGAATTTTATCGACTTGAAATAAATAAAAAAATAATTTTTAATGTTTCCTACGTTTTTCAGCTATTTGTTGTTTCACTTTAGTAATTATGGCTTAAAAGTTTTTTTGCATGCATAATTGCTTACAATATTCATTTTATTATTTTTCTCTGTGATCTTGAAAAATTATTTATAATTCTTTAATATTGTTTATAATTTTGAAGTCGATCATGACTATGCTGTTCATGCGACTATTAAATAAGCTAAAATAAAAAAAATATTTTCAACAAATAAAAAAAGATTTACTTGAGCCAAGAAAATGTTTTTCTTCCTCATTATTTTCTTGAGCTAAAAAAAAAATTTTTTTTTCCGCCAAAAGAAACTTCACTTATTCCAACAAAATTAATTTTCTTGCTTTAAGAAATACGTATCTTGATCCAAGAAAATTTATTTACGGCAAGAAAAGTTTCTTATTTTGAGAAAATTCAGCCTCTTGCTTCAAAAAATTTTGTTCTTGATAGAAGTAAATTTTCTTGTCTTGAGAAAATTTCTCTCTTGCTCCAAAAAATTAAATATCTTGACAGTAAATTTTTTATTAATATTTTAATTAACTAATATGTCAAGTGGGAAGGTCAAATGATATTGAATCATTTTTTTTTCATTCAATATGTATAATTGCACGCTAAAATAGTCTAAAATGGGTATCAAATATTCAAGAGAAAAATTTTCTCAAGGTGAGAAAATTTTTTTCTCAGCTGAAGTAGGCGGCGCTGCTTCCCTAAAGTATCTAAAAATCTTGATCAAATATAAAAAATTATTGTATCAAGTATTTATGATAATTTGAATTAAGAAAAAATGACTTTCACCAAGAATAGAATTTCAAGAAAAATTTTTACTTCGGGCAACACAATTTCGGTCTTCCTTCAGGCACCCGACAATTTTCTTGAGCCAAGAATTTTGTTCTCCTGTCAAGAAATGTTTCTTTCTGAATAATAAATAAATAAAATTCATATTTTTCTACATTTATGCACAGAAAAAAAAATTTTCTTGAACCAAAAAAATTGTAAGAAAGACTGAAGTTATTTTGGAGCAAGAAGAAATTTTCTTGGCTTAAAAAAATTTTAATTCATTCAAGAAATTTTCAATCTTCCTTAAGATTTTCTTAATTTAAGAGAATTTACATTTGACTCAAGACTTTCTTTCTTTCTGTGTGAACTGAAAATAGTATAGATATATTTTTTGATGAATAAGTTAAAAAAAAATTATTTTTTAAGTACTTTTGCGTTCGTATTGCACTATAGATATCATATACAAGCAACGAATAAAAATTTTTGCAATCCAAAGCCTTGACTATGAATCCTCAATTCCTTTGAAATTGCTGCCAATTTAGCAATTAAAAAGAGAAGAGGGTTTTTAATAGCGGGCAGATCTGAGTGAGTGACAGCCGTAATTGCAAATTTTTTTTTGTTAAAAAAAAAATTGCAATCTTTAAAATCACTGTCGAATTCGCAATTATATTTTGAGTGTTAATCTCCAGCAATTTATCGATTACAAAATAGTTTAGATAATTTTTTTTTCTTCTACAGTCCTCGCTATAGCATTATAATGTAATTGACAAGACCACCTTAAACTGGCATTATATTAAATAAATCCCGAATTTGTCATTGACATAAAGCGAGCAGTGAAGCATTGGAAGTGCATTACGGTGTGTAATAACAACAATAATAGTAAAATAAAAGTAAAAAAGGCTGAGTTGAATCAACACCTGAGGATTCTTGAGTCTGCAATAAAGACGGCTTTGAGGTTTTTTATTTTTGACAAAAGCTCAGTGAGTCCCTTACGTCCCCTTTACAGTGGGGCCTTACCGACCCAATGGGATACGACACGAGTTAAGTCCCAAGCGATCATCTACCCATACCAATTCCAATGGACACTCTAGACTACGATATATATTATGGAAGATATAAGAGGAAACTAAACACTGATGATACTTGTATTCTATTCTACTTTATTTTATTTATTTTTTTAGCTCTCTGGAGAGCCAATGATACATTCACGCAAGTTGGCGCCTGACACGGGTCAACCTGGCCCGGACTTTTATGACAATAGGCTTTAAAAATAACACCGGTAGGTATAAGTAAAGTGCTCGGTGAATACACACTTCTTTACTGAATTTACTACTAAATTACAAAACCATTGGGCATGAAAAAATATATTTAAATGAATAGGAATAGGATAGATACACCCATTTAAATCCTACTGTGTCTAGCCACAAAGAATCAACCGGCTAGAAATATATTAGGGCGTTTCGGGAATTGATGGAATTTTTTCTTGAAATTTTTAAGTATTTTTTTTTTTATGTTTAACTATAGCAGTTAAAAGTTTCTGTCATTGTGTTTTACTTAAATAAGTTATTTTTAATAAAATCAATTATTTTATTTTTTACTTTACATACACATAAAAAAATTTACTTGAATTAAGTAAATAATTTTGAAGAATTTCATTTTCTTGATTTGGGTTGAAAAATTCTTAAACTAAGACATTTTTCTTGATTTAAGTAAATTTTATTTGATTCAAGAATTTTTTGCTTTGATCCAACACAATGAAACTCTTTTAAATTATTTTTTTGGTTTAAGAATTTCTCTCTTGATTAAAGTTAATTTTTTTTTTCTATTTACAAGCGGTAGAAACATTTTTCAGTTTATTGTTATTTTGTTCTAATAAATAATTTAATTAGACACGGAAAAAAAAAAAAAAAAAAGAGAAAAACTACAGTTTCAGATTGTAATTATTACAGATTTTTTAAAAATTATATTTTAAAATATAAATATTACATTGAAAGCTCTGAAAATTAATATTCAAAGTTTGAATTTAAAAAAATGATATTTCGAAATGCAATTTTTCTAGATTTTTATATTAAGCGACACTTATTACTATTTATAATGTAATTTTTCGATTTTTCTTTTTTCCGTGAAGAAAATAAATTTTTTAAAAATTTGGAAAATCTAAAAGTGCACGCCTCATAATCTCATTTTCCATAATAAAATTGATTGAAATAAAATACAAAAAATACTTTTAAATTATCGCTTAAAAAAAATTTTTTTAATCGATTAATTTTTATATAAAAAAGTGATTTTGCTGATCGTGTGAATTTTTCACATCTCTATGGAGGTAAACACGATAATTTTTGAAAAACTTTATTTCTAAACTCAGTTTATTCTCTAATCTTCTCATTTAACTTACAGCAAAGTCCGAAATAAAAATTGAAGCTTGATATTATTTTGTTTGATTATGACTGAAGAAAACTGATGCGATATTCAATTGTACTGCTGGCTAACTACGATTAATACAGTCTGTAATTGTTTTTTTTTTTTCATAATTCATGCATAATAGCAAGAATCATAATACTGACATTAATATATGTGTTATTCAGTAAATATATTCTAACTTGATTTGAATTTAAATCCATTAAATGTTAGTATTTCTAATTACTTTAAAAATTTTTAAAACAGTTTAAAATAGTTTTTAAAATTTTTTAACCAAACGATTATTTATACAACACTAATTTTTTTTTGCGCTGTATTAAATTCACTATTAATATCAAGAGTAACATTAATTTATCACTAAAATTTTCAATAGATCGTTCCACCCTTGAGGCTAGCTTTTATGATTTTGTTTAAACACAAAGAACGCAAATTTTAGTAAAGTGCGCAAGTGACAAAAGACAAAAGACCAGCGGGTTTTAGTAGAAAATTTTTTAGTCAGTTTCTGGTTCGTTACCACCATTGTCTCATTTGTCGGAGAGCATTGTAGAATTTGGGAAAAAAATAAAACTTTTAAAAAATAAATCTTCGAGTAGATGTCACGGTGGTCTCAAGAGCGGGAACACTTAAAGGAGCTACCGTGTGTCTCATGTCACCAGGGGGTCTCTTCTTATTCTCATTTCTTTCCCACTTCTCGCATCTCCAGGGCCTGATATACGTACACAATAACGCGACAGAAGTGGGCTCAGGATTAAAAAAAAAGGTTTTTTTTTTAATCTAAACAAAGACTCTGTATTCACCCGGCGTGTCGAATTGTGGAGGATAGTAAACGATACTTGAAAAATAAAAATTGGGCCTTGTTATAAAATTGGGCCTTATGGTAATTTTGGGTCTTGTTGTAGAGTTGGGGTTTTCAGAGGGAATTTTAGATAATTTTAATTACGTGTTACCGAGGAAATTTATCTTTTATATTTTGGGCCTTATATTCATTTTGGGCCTTACAACGCACTCGTATTTTTACAGTAACTATAAACAATTTTCAATTAGAAATGACCAAAAAATTCATTTTTCCATTTTAGGGTCTTATTGTAATTTTGGGCCTTATTTTGGTTCACTCGGAATCAATTTGTGTTGTTATAAAAATTTTCTGAAACAAATTACGTCAGCATAAGTTTTGTTTAGTAAATTTATGATCTCTAAGTATTGTAAAATATTTCAGGAAAACGATAATATCGACAATCTTCAAAATTGAGAAAATGGGCCTTATGATGTTTTGGGTCTGATTTTGAGTGAATTTGGGACAACTACTATAAAATTTTGTGTTCGGCACATTACTGTAAGCTTTAAGACTGTCAAAAATCGGGCCTTACGTAAAATTTTATTTTGGGCCTTATTAGAGACTAAGATCTCTAAAATCTTACAAATCAGATTAATAAAATAAAAAACTTCCAGCTTGTTCTTGTAAAATTCAGTCTCCGTAAATTAAAAAAAGATAAGAATCAGGCCCACCCACTAGAACTCGGGTCAAGTTAAATCATTGTTAGGTGCACAATCGCGACAATTGACTATAAAACGTTCCTTTAAACTTTTAAATATATTTATAAGTATAAGAAAAAAAAAAACATAAATTGTCTTAATAAAAAAAAAAGAAAAAAAAAAAGGAAAAAAGTAATCCATTGCAGCGAGGTACGTCGGGCAGGATAAAGACTTGCGTTGAAAGATGAACGAAAGATTGAACTCATGAGTGAATACTGGGCCTTATGGGACTTATGGTTGTTAATAATGCATTACAAATAAAGGCACGCACGCAATGACAACGGCGAGTACTTGGTACGAGTAGAGGAGACAAGCAGACGCGTGCTTGGCATAGCTTGTGTTGTCATGGGCCTTGTCTGGCATAAGAACCGGCCTCGTGCTGAGTCGTTGGGCCTCACCAACAACACAATGCTAATCATAAAGAGACACCGGCCGGTATTATGCCGTCGACAACGTCAATATAAAGGGGACTGAAAAGCAAGATGGGTATAAGCCTGGGCCTCAGTCTGGGCCTTATAAGTCCCACAATAAGACTCACACTAGCTCTACTCAAGTAAGTGTCTTAGAAGTTATTCCCAGCATTTGTTGTAACGCCAGCCGAGAAGTTTATTCATCGGGCCCCAATAAGGCCCAAGCCTTTCATCTTTTGTCACCGATAATTGGACATATGGTGAAAGAATTATTCAAATGTACTTAATTAAACTTCACGTATATTTTCGTTTGTAAGGCCTTAATTTTACAATGACCCCCAAAGACACCATAAGGCCCAGCTCTCACAGTTATTTATTTCAGTAAACTTTAGTTATAGTTACAATTGTAACGCCTATCATGACCACAAAACATTAGTTTATTATGAGGCCCAAAAATTCAATAATGCTTAACACTTTTTGGTAATCAATTTTTTTTCTTCAACATATTCTATTAAACTATTCATATTTATGATTAAAAATTTCAAAGTCCCAAAAATAAAACGATAAGGCCCATAATTATTGAAAGAGGAAATACTTTTCTTTTGGGCCTCATTTATTGAATTTATAAATTATCAAAATTTATTGAATTAAATCCTACGTAATCAACGGCTTGTAAGGCCCAACGCAATCAGGCCCAATTTTTTAGGTGATTTTTAAATTATAATTTAATTGCATCCAATATTACAATACTTGCAAATAAATTTTGATAACCACTAAGTCCCAATTTCGTAATGAGGCCCCAAAATTTTTATAGGGCCCAAAATTAAAAAAATCACAAAAAATTATTTATTACTATTTAATCGATTTTTAGTCATGTATTTTTAAGTTTCCCATAAAGTTTTAATGATTTTGTTTTTTTCAATAGTAATAAGCTCGGATAATAAAAAAAAGTAAATTGGAAGTATTTTAAGTATTGAAAAACAAGCGTCAGTTTTTCTAATAATACACATATAATTTTTCTTAAACTATTAAAAACAACAAGTATAAATAAACGCTAATAAAATATTTTGTTATATCACTGTCCTTATCTTTAAAAGGAAATTAAATACGTCATCTCCTATAAAAATATATTGTCCTAAGAAGCTTTTCAATATTAGTCAGTTAATATTTAAACGAGGTGAGAGCGTACATTGTTCTTAAAAAAAAATTTTTAAAAATGATTTATCAAATTGTGATTATAAAATTACTTTTATTACAAAACCTCTCTGGTAGTGTAATGGAGATCCCTTGTATGACGACGAATAGGAGGGTAACTATACAGAATATTATATACAGATTATTATAGAAAGATTTTTAAAATATATTTAATTTTGTTGTTTGCAAATTACAAAATAATTCTAGCAGCTTCGCAGAATAAGTAAAGAGTCTTCATGAAATAAAACAAAGCTTGCCCTTTAGGAAAAGTATTTTGAAAAATAAAGTTTGTTAAAATAATTCATAACTGTATTGTATTCAGTGTTCTAGAGACAGAGATTGCTGTTCCAATACTTGTCTTGTATTAGGTAGAAGTACATATCGTTTTTGTGCTATTTCCATCTTACCGTCTGATAGATTTATTGATGACGAAGATGTTCCATCAAAAAACTGTCTTTCCGTTAAAAAATTGGTAAGAAAAAAAAAAAGATCGATGCATTTCTATTTCATTAACAATCTCAAATTTTGATAATAACTGTTATTACAGTGCACGAGTGATAAGCAGTGCTGTTCCGGTAGATGTATTAGCTTTCAAGGAAGTCCTTTTCGGATTTGTAATGTCTAAAATTATTGATTGCACGTCTCATAACTCTAAAGTACAATCGACACTTTTATAGACATTTATTCGTATTGAACTTGTAGGACAGTAAAAGTCCATTAACATCAAGAAAACACATAAATAAATACATCTGATGCACAAATAAAAATTTCATTTCGTCAATTATAAAAACAACTGATTTAAAAATTATATTATTATATTGATTACTAATTAAAAACTAATTTTTAATCAATTTAAAAAAATAAATTCTGTTATCAGAACGATTTTAAATATTTGTGACAAGTTCTGTGCATGTTATCACTCTTAATCAGAGCATATGTTAGTAAACTTTAAAATAACTTATTTTTTTTTAATTTATTGATTTTTACTTTTTTTTATGCTCGCCCCGACCAACAAAGCCTTGGCTTCGCCTCGGATTTGCAAAAGTCGGGCGGCGCCCCTCTCCCGCCCGGCAAAACCCCTTCCACGGGGTTGCGTACTTTCGGCTGGAGAGCAAGAAAAATAGTAGGAGAGAATGGGGCAAGACGGCCAACCTGGGGCAAGAAGGCCCACCTCAAAAATTGACCAAAAATTTATTTTTCTAATATTTTTTCATCATATTTTGGAGGTGGGCCATCTTACCCGAAAAAAAAAAAAAAAAATTTTTTTTGGAACTTTCGAAAAATTCCGGTGAATTTAGTCAAAGTTGGACGAGTGCAAATCCACTTGATAGTAGAAAGCCACAAAAAATAAAAACTGGCTTAGGTGGGCCGTCTTGCCCCACCTTCCCCTATACAACCCACGACCAGAATGTTGGATGCCCTGACGTATGTGATATGATGGCCGAGGTGTATAGCCTTGGATTGTAATATACTATTTACATAAATGTAATGAAAAAACATTAGTTTTAACAATTATGACATTTTTAAAATACATTTTGTTTTTTAAATAAATAAAAAAAATGTTTAAAAAAATTATTCTTCAGCCTCGCGAAGTTACTTCAAGCTTACCAAAATACCTATCTTTGCGCATACGTATCGAAAATAACTATAGTGCAAAAAAACGGAAAAAAATATCAAAATAGTTTATAAATTTTACCGTCATGTATTTTTATTTTAGGCACCAGTTGAGTTATACCGAAAAAAATTAAAAAACAATGAGAAGTACACACAAAAAACCAATTTCTTGCGCCAAGAAAATTTTAAGGAAAACAAAAGTTATTTTGGAGCAAGAAGAAATTTTCTTGGCTCAAGAAATTTATCTTGTCTCAAGAAACTTTGACTTCATTCAAGAAATTTTCAATCTTCCTTAATATTTTCTTGAGCCAAGAAAATTTACACTCTAGTCAAGAATTTTTTTTTCCAGTGTAATAAAATTATTGAAGCATCTGAAAATTTCATTGAAAGTAAGTCTATATAATTATCAAAGTTTGATTAGATAAATCAATCAAATAAGTGTCTTTGGCGGTTCTAATAAAAATTTATTAAATAAATTTAAAAAAAAATCTTTTCTCAAGAAAAATACAAGCAGATTAAAAATATATTTTTGTCGCTGTAAATTTTTTATTTACCGTATCCTGTCTAACAGAACATAAAAAGTCAAAAAATACTTTTTATTATTAATTAAAAATTTATGGTTATTCAATCAATGATAGCGTCTTATCAACGTGTAGAAGCATAAAACTTTTTATTTATAATCTTAGAGGATATAATCATACTTATCCTGTATTTCGAGCATACGGTTTAAATATTACTTAGGTCAACTTGAAGTAAACAGGAAACAGTGTCTTAAAATTAAAAAAAAAAAAAAAGCGATGTCAAAATTATTCTTAATTTTTATAATTAGCGCACTCATCGGTGTCATTACAATCAACGGATCTGTTGTAAAAAATTGCATGGATATTTCACAAATAGTATTGGACTTACAACTTTGGCTGTCTGTACGAAAATATAATGTACGTACAAACCTTGAAAAAATTTAATTTTTTACAGTATAATTGTTTAAAAATAATTAAATTTTATTTATTTATTTGTAAGCTTGATAATTATTTAAGAAATAACTTATCAGTGAGATTGACAGAGGACCACCCCGCTGTGTGACATTATAGCCATCAAAAAGCTGCATCCCGACGACACGACACACGACCTGCCTGTTCAAATTCTCACTCACGTTCTTCTCGTATATTTTATACTTTTATTTTTATTCTTGAGAATAAAATTATAAGAGCGCTAGAGCTCGCTAAATTATATGTTTGATGTCGGGGTTTTTTAAGTTTCTAAATAGTGCTATTTGTGAGTTAATTTTTTTTATTTAATTAAAAATATGTACTGGGATGATTATTAAGTATAAATTATATTTATTAATTTATTAGAGTTGATTTGGTTTTTTTTTTTAATTAAAATAAAACTGTAGGTGTCAAATAACTAGACCAGTGTCAATAACTAGATTTTTTGCCTTACCGATTATATCAGAAATTTTTTTCTTGCTTCTATTTTCTTGTAATTGCTTCATAAAACGATTATTCACATGGCAGTATGTTGTTTTAGTTTGAAAATTAGACGTTAATTTATAAAGAGACTAAGAGCTAGTTTTTCAATTCAAGATAAAATTTTATCCAATGATGAAATATATCCGTTTATTTTATTTATATAAATCTACTGGCAATAATAATAATATTTTTATCCTGGATTGAAAAACTGGACCTAACACTTCAATCAGCTGACCTCAGTATTCATTTTCAAGTTCCATAGTATTTAACCCTATTAATATTATTTAAATTAAGTAATAATAAGATTAATAAACTTTATTATCAAATCGATATGTTCAATATTTAAAGAAATTCCAAATGCTCGAATTATTAAATACTTGACTTTCAAATTACACTTTATTTATCTTTTGATTTTTACATTGTGTAATTTTTAAATTATTTATTTTTGTATCAATTTTATAAAATTTAACCAAATTATATTTATTTATTTATTAAAAGGATAATTTGAAATTTATGAGGGAATAATTTGAAATAAACCTTCACAGTAAAAAATTTTGTGTTAAATATTTGACACTTTTTTTGTATTAATTTAACATGATAAATATTAAATTTACACATAAATGTGTTAAATATTTAACACAAAAATTTTTTAACGCAATGACGCAAAATATTTACTGTGTTGTAAGATTCAAATTATTTAATAATTTCAATTGAAAAATCTCTTTATTTATCATTTGTTATTACATAAGTTGTTACATGTGAGTTAGAATTTTACTTCATCTGTTCCTATTTGTTTAAACAATATACGCAATTTAATTTATGTTTCTTAGTATCTAGTTTTTATCTTGATTTATTCAATGTTTCGACATAGATATCTGGACAAAAAAATTATTTAAAAAGAATTTTGATAGGTACATAATTACTCAATCTACCGCTTAGCAAGTGAAAACTTTGGACTACTTTTCGCCACCTATTGGTAAATTTCGCCACCTAAAAAATTTATTTTATTGAAATTAAGAAGATATAAAATAAAATTGAGAATAGTGTAAGACTTTATATTACCATCAGTTAGTTCTTTTAATTAAAATATTTATTTCCGTAATTATTTTGTAGAACAATAAATTTATTTTATTATTTCTAGTAAAATTGTTTTTAAATTAATTCTTTTGGATAGTTAAATTTTTAATTAAAGCAAGACTACAGTAAATTAAAAAATGCTTTTATTAAATTGGAGTAAGTAATAGAATTAATTATGAGGAAATAATAATAATAAAGGAGGAAGTACAACGTTTGGATCGGAGATCCATGTAAATTATAATTCGATGTAAAAATAAGTAAAAAACAAGACAGATGAAGTGATGCCGAAGAGATCAGGCCTCCGGTTGACACGATGGGAACTGTCTCGCTATAAGAATAAGGAGCAGACTAAAAGAAGTGACCACCCCCTTAAGAACTATTTTTTGTGATGATGAGCATCGTCGTATCAGCAGCATCACCAATGTCTACATTTAGTGAGTCAAAAAAGTAAATCCGTTAACGGTGAGGGGGCCCACAGATCCGAGCAAGGATTCCATCGAGGATTACAGGTTTGCGGAGAGTAGAGAGTTGAGATCTGATGGGAATCTGATGCCGATCTGTAAGCCGTAGACGTTTTTCGGATGAACGGGCCCCCAAAACTCGTGATGGCGACCGTTCCCACACGCTACATATACTAATTGATCGATATACCGATTCTAGTCATTCATCATCAGGCCCATTTCCGAATATTATACCATACACGACTAGCATTTTTCTACAAACTTATCCTATTAAAAGTCACAATTAAATTCAAAGTCTTCCGTGAATTGTTCCAATCACTTAATAACCAACAGCTTTTTGGAATGTTTCTTTCAATTGCATAACATATAATAATAACCATCAGAGAGTGCTTTACAATTTAAAAATTTATTTCGCTTCCTATTTCAAACAATTGCACACCTCATAGCGCGAAGCGCGTGAAGTTGTGCTTTATATCCGACTCGTCAAGGTTAAGCAATTTTGTGATCTTCAAATGACTCTATCACAACCATATTGCACTTATACAATAATGTAATTAGATGTACACCGAAAAAACACTTGAATTAAACCATCTTAGACTTTCTAAAATTATTTAATATACACGCGTACAAAAAAAAATGGAATTTTTCTTATTTCTCTCACGTGAAAACTATGCCGCCACTTGATCAAGCTAGATTTTTGAGACTGTGTGCGCATATAAGAAAAGAAATGGGCGTCGATATTAAAAAAAAAAAAATAAAATAAAAAATAGTCTGTAAGAAATTACTTAATTATTATTTTTTTTTTTAGATTAATTACACAATTTTTTTTCTTAAAAAATGATTGAGAGTTATGAGGCGTGCACTTTTGGATTTTACAAATTTTTTAAAATTCATCTCAAGTGATTAATTGTTACTTTATTGTTTCGACGTGTCAATCAGGATTTTTAAAATTATTGGAGCCACTAAACATTTTATTAGAAGTAAATTTACCTAACTGTTAAAGTTTAATTGGATGAATCAATCCGAAGAGTGTCCCTGTCGGGGTTCTAAAGGATTGGTTTAGCGGGATGAAGCAGTTTTTTAATGGATTAAAACCCTCTGCTCGGTTTATGTATTATGTATCTTGAGATATTTATTCAGGTTTTTATCTGTTTAGCCGGGGCAGTCAGCAGCGTGAAGAAATGTGTTGTTGAGGCGTGTAAAGGGAATAAGCGATTGTAAATGCTTGCACACGGTGAGGCGCAAGATGCGTCAAACAAAATAAAAACGAGTGGTCAGAAAGAGCAACAACAGTCCGATGAGGTGGTTAGTAGCGATCTAATTATCTACGCGGCAGGAACCAAGGCCTCCCCCTGGGAACTGCCAGGAACCAGATCATATTGACCGAGTGCCGGGCCCACATACCGAGAAAGACAAATAGTTACAATAAACATACTTTAAACAAGTGAGATCTCCAGATATAACCCAATTATTAACAATCGTACCTCAAAATAACCCCATTTATTCCAAGTCAACGAGCAGTCTTCTGGGTAACCCTTCTGTAGCTCTATATTTTGATACAGGTATAAATTTAAAGGTTACTTGTTTGAGGATAATTATTTAGCGGGCAAGCATTTAAAATATCATGAAATTTTGTAATTAAAAAAAAATTAATCAAAAGTACATTATTTTTTTAAATGCCGAGAAATAATTATCTTTATAGTAAAAAGTTTTCGCTTGATTCAAAAATATTAAAATTTTGAATTTAGCAATTAGAATTGCTGACATTCAACGAATTTTAATTTAAGTCAAATTATAATAAATTTATTAAGTAACATATATTATAATTCTTGCTACAATTTTCTTGCCATCGCTTCACGAAAAAATAGTTTTTTTGACAGTTTGGTGTTTCAGTTTGAAAATTTGACGTTAATTTATAAAGAGACTAACACTTTAACCAGCTTACCTCAAGATTCATTTTTAAGTTCTATACTATTCAGACATATTAATATTATTTAAATAAATTAACAATAAATTTTTAAATCTTTAGCATCCAATCGACAGGTTTAATGTTTAAAGAAGTATTCAGTGTTCAAAGTAGCGATATAACTTTTGAATGGTACTTAATTACTCAAACTACCGCGTTGCAAGTGAAAATTTCGGACTATCTCTCGTCGACTGTCTATTGTCGCAGAATAATTTATTGTTGATTTAATTTTTTTAATTGAAATTTAGAAAATATAAAAAAACGCGAACACATATAAATGACTGTTACCATTAATTTGCTTCTTCAACTAAAATTTTTTCTTCCGTAATAAATGCTTAGAACGATAAATTTCTTTTGATATGTTCAGTAAAATTATTCTTCAATTTATAACCTTATATGATGATGATAAAAATTTTTTTAAATCTTGGAGTCTTTTACACATTTGTGCCTTACTAAATAGTCAAATTTTCAATATGTATTTTATTATAAATAAATTCTCATTTTTGGGCCTTACCAAAATTTTGAGCCTTGTGTAGGTACATATATTTATCACATATGTTTTTAAATATTGCACCAAAATTACAATAAACTAAAATTTCCCAAAAATGTTTTTGCAGCAGATGAGATTTTACCAATTGCTTGGCATCATCAAGTAAATTATAATCCGGTGTAATTTATGGTGATGCGACACAACTGAAACTAATTAAATAATGATAATTAAATTAAATTACAAAGCAGTGGGTGGAAGATATGACACCCACAGGTAATTTCTTAATTATGTATCTAGAGATAGAGTATTTTGAAATGCAGCCTAAATCTTTGTCATTATAAATTGACTATTGGTGAGAATGATATGAAACCATGAAAGAGCACAACTCCAGGTCAAGATTTTTCCGATGATACTAAGTTTAACGATAAAAACCGATTTTATCATATAAATACACCGGCTGCAAAATTTTGCTTATTTTCTTAGATTATTGTTTTTTTTTAATCGATTACACAATTTATTTTTTTTTTTTTAATGAATGAGCGTTATGAGGCGTGAACTTTTGAATTTTCCAAAATTTTTTATTAACAAATCGTGGATTTTTTTATTTGAAAAATTCTTATTTATTTAATTTTATTTAACCAATTAATCACAAGTAATAATTATTCTCTGAGAATAAAATAAAAAGAGTTTCATGGATTATGACGTCAGACTGGCTGTTAGTCCCGGCTTACGATTGTAATCCTTTTCGAGAGTTCACACGTCATCTTTCCGTCTTTTTTTATTATTTTTTGTCACTTCATCGTCTGTCTTTTTTATTTCTTCCCGACAATACAGATATATATTCCCATATAATATAATATAATATAATATATATACCAGATAAAACACCATTTAGTGGGATGAATAGTAAAGACTTGGAACGCGCATCTCGATTATACCTTACTATTGTCATTTATGTGTCTCAAAAGCTTACGACTCCCGTATATGAATACGTATATGTACACATATTATATCTTTCGGTCAATATGTCTTTTATTCTATTGACTGTGATTCTATGCGATATTTAATGTCTCAATTTAAACGGATATTCCGAGTGTATTAAAATGTCATTAAATTTTATACGGTTATATTATATATTTTTATTTTTTTGCTTTTATGAATTATAACTCATATTAAGTAGAATTTTATTTATTGAGAATGTTAGTTTTATTTTATGCTAAGGATATATAATCGTCCCGGTGTATAATAAAAAGGTAATAAACAATAAAAATTATTTTTTCATTTATTTCAAGTCGATAAAATTCAAAAGTTTTTTTTTTTTTTAATACTAAACAAATATTATTAATTTTTTTTTCAATTCTTTGAATTAAATTCATGTGATTTATTCAATTATATTTTTATACAGCCATTTATTAGTCTAAGACATTATTGAATGTTGTAAGCATTCGTGAGATTTTATTACGACGTTATTAGACAAAAAAACTTCATGAAAATCTATAAAAAAAAGATTTTTTTTAAGTTTATTCATCAAAAAATTTATTTATATTATTTCCAGTTAATAAAAATAGATAAATATGTGATCGAAGATGATTTGTGAAAAATTCCGAGCATAATTTGCAACAAATTTAATCACAAACAAATTAGAGCACAAAATATCCGGAAAAACGAGCGCTGTCAATTGACTGTTCGAATCTTTGTAAACACGATAACTATCTACTGGTATTATTAATCGGTGCTATTATTTTTTTAACAGGTTCATAATTTTCAGAGGAAGAACCGATTTAAAAATGACTACCTAAATCCTTCACGTTTGATTGTAATTAATAAAACTTAGAATCGCTAACTTTCATTCTTTTTTTAATTTAATTTTTTCCCGATAATTGTTTGTTATTATTATTCTCTTTTCGTTTTTGTGATGTTTTTGAATTTTCAATGACAATAATTGGCTAAAAAAAATGAATATTATTAATAAAGGAAATAATTCATACCTGAATTTTTTTTTTCATCAAAGAAGTGTAATATGTATGTAAATTGGAAAAATATGAAGTGCCTGTTAATAATAAAATTTTTAACTCGAAAATGAAGAATAGATTATAATAATTAGATAATTAGATAGAAAAATTGTGCCACCGGGTGATGTAAATTTGAGACCATCTCTGTATAATTGACAGGTGATACACAGAAAGAAAAATTTCTTGACTGAAGAACAAAATTCTTAGCTCAAGAAAATTTTCGGCCGCCTGAAGGAAGGCGAAATTGTATTGGTCGAAGTAAAATTTTTTCTTGTAATTCTATTCTTGGTGGAAGTAATTTTTCCTTAATTCAAATTTTCATAAATACTTGATATAATAATTTTTTATACTTGATCAAGATTTTTAGATACTTTAGGGAAGCAGCGCCGCCTACATCTTGAGAAAATTTTTCTCTTGAATATTTGATACCCATTTTATATTATTTTAGCGTGCAATTATACTTATTGAATGAAAAAAAATGATTCAATATTATTTGATCTTCCCATTTGACATGTTAATCAATAAAAATATTAATGAAAATTTACTTCTATTGAGATATTTAATTTTTTGGAGCAAGAGCCTGAATTTTCTCAAAACAATAAGATTTTCTTGCCTTAAATAAATTTTCTTGGATCGAGATACATATTTTTTAAAGCAAGAGAATAATTTTGTTGGCAAGTGAACCTTTTTTTCTGTGAAGTCTTTATTTAAGTGGAAGAATTCTTGAACTGAGAAATTTTGCTTGGTTCAAGAAAATTTTGCTGCATTCAAGAAAGTTTTTTTTGAATCAAATTAATTTATTTTTCAGTTAATGAAAAATAATCGGTGTTATCAGAGGTTGCCGTTCAACATAATTTTTCATAGTTTTGAAAGTTACTGCTGTTCTGTTGAGTTATTTTATCAAACATGGTGAGAATTTACGAGCCGAATAACTTGAAGAATCAATAAACTGATGTAATTTGTCAGTTGTCGAGAAAACCTGGTAATCCTAGCACCTCAGATATATTGTGTAAGTATTGGTATAAGTATAAGTGTATCTGGGTATCTACTATAGTTGATAGTCGTGATACCTTTATCTGTTGGGTTCCAGGTGCCAGGTCACTCAACAACACTAGATCACTATCTAACCGGCGGATAATCCTCTTAACATCAACGGCTCCTACTGCCTCGTTCTTCATCTATATCACGCTATTCAACAAATAAAATAAAAAATTAAACTCGGTTCCCGGACTAGCTAGCCTCTTCAGCAATCCACAGAATTAGAAACTTAATTCTCTTCTTTCTTCTTCTAAAAGAACAAGATCGGGCTTATGTTACTTTTTTAACTTTTGCTTGTATTAAAAGATCTAACAATCATCTTGTGACATTGAGCCTCTCTATATCACTAGGATATTCTGTTTTTGGTGTTTTAATGTCCGAAGATTTCGCGAAGTAGATCATAGATAACTACTCGAGAGACATGATTGTCACACCTCCCCTTTTTCGGCTCCATCAAGGACACTAGAAAAAAATAATATTTTTTTTACAGTTTCATAATTTTTGTTTTTAAATTATTTGTTTTATATGTTTCAATATTTTCTAAACCTTCATCAAAAATTTTCATTTTTGTTATTAATTTTTTGTTTCAATCAAATTTTATAAATATGAAACTAATTTCATGTATGGAATTTCGATCGAATCCATCACTTCTGAAATTAAAAAGTTAAAAAGAAATTTATTTTAGTCTATTTTAATATAAATTTTTCAAAGAATTTCAAAAATTTCGCTCTTTAAAAAAATTTTAAATTTGACTTTAAAATTAAAATAAAAAATGTGAGAAAAAAATATAAAACAGCTGTAATGGGACGATAATGCACAGGTGCCTCTACCCGTGTAAAAAAAATCGTCTTAAAATTGTCGTTTGTTTAAGATCTTAAACGTGACACAAACCAAGACTATTTTAAGACTTTTTTAAGACGTCAAAAAAAATTCCGAAAGCAGATTTTTGAAATTTGGTTCTTGAATTTGTTATGAAAATTAATTTTTAGACGATTTTACGACTTTCTAATCGCTACATTTTTGAGTACGCTCTTTTTAAATTAAATTTGAAATTGTTGAAAACATATTATCGGAAAATTTTAAGACTTTTTTAAGATGCTTCGTTTTAATATTCCGGGGCTCTGTCGCTGTTAGCTCATCTTAAAATAGTCACGAAAAATTTTTTTTAAAACGGTTTTAAGATTTTTTAAAGATGATTTTTAGATTATTTCAAGACTATGTTAAGACTCTCTATAATAATTCCCCAGAGCTGTCGCTCTTATTTTCATAACAAATTCGAGAACCAAATTTAAAAAATCTGCTCTCGGATTTTTTTTTTGATATCTTAAAAAAGTCTTAAAATAGTCTTGGTTGGTGTCATGTTTACGACCTTAAACAAACGACAATTTTAAGACGATTTTTTTTACACAGGTCGTGAAATAAATGTACACAAAATATTTAGCCATACACTCTTTTAATTTTTTTTAATTTTATTAATTAAAAGGGGATAGGGAATCCCAAAGGCCATCCCTACAACTTTTAGCTAACTCAGCAAAAAGTTAAAAATTTGACTCAATTGATGGATTTTTTTTGGCAAGTTACAGTGTTTACGGGTTTCATACTTGACAGACAGTAAAATTTTTTAAACTATTTTGAAGTTTTTTTTTCCGTTTCTATTAAATAAATTTTTTAAAAGTAGTCACACTGAAAAAAAAAATTCTTGCAAGTGTAAAAAATTCTTGCAAGTGTATAAAAAAAATTCTTGGAGTGTAAATTTTCTTGGCTCAAGAAAATATCAAGGAAAATTGAAAATTTCTTGAATTAAGTCAAAGTTTCTTGAGACAAGATAAATTTCTTGAGCCAAGAAAATTTCTTTTTGCTCCAAAATAATTTTTGTTTTCCTTAAAATTTTCTTGGAGCAAGAAATTTATTTTTTGTGTGAATGCAAAAATTAAAATTCAATTTTTTTATAATTTTCTTCAAAAATTAGATTTTAAAATATACCACTATGTTTTTCAATTTTTCAAAAATTTATATTTTAAAAACTTTTGGAAATTAAGCGCCAAAAATTTGGAGCTAAGCGTCTTTTAATAAATACAAAAAGATATAAAAAAATTCGGCTAAATAAAAAGTGTGATTTTTCAAGTAAGCAGATTTCGTATGGAATGACCCTTTTATACTTGACGATAATTTCATGAAATGACGTAACTTATCTGTAAAAAAAAAGGTGTCAAATAAATCAAGTTAATTGTAAGTTTATCTAAATAAATTTTGATGACTTATAACAAATAAATTTTCTTACTACCGCTGAGCCACAGATGCTACAAATAATATTACTATTTCACTGAAATAAATTATTAATTTTTCAGTGAAAATAAACGATTTATTTGTCATATGAGACCATATTTATGATAAATATTCAAAACCATAGCTACTTCTCACGTACATTTGTTTGAATTGTTTCAAGGTTTAATTTACAACCTTCAAGTTCTTATTTTTAAGTTACAAATAACAAACTTTGTTAAAGTAAACTATTGCTTCAAAATTACGAAAAAATGTAAAACCTTGAAGGTACCTTAAATGAATGTATTTATATATTATATAAATATCTATAGGTAGCGACCTACATAAATGTGTGCGTACTAAATATTTGTTCTTAGTTTCGTTGCTGTAGAATGAATAAATTAGTAGCTTTGGATAGATAGAAAATTAATTTCGGTAGTAATATTATGATTTAAAAAAAATTATTGTTCTCATTTTATTTTTTTGAAAACTGTCCCAAGTAGTCAAATTTTTAATGATACAAATAATTGTTGCTCTTGTAAAATAAAATATTTTCTTCCCTTTCAAGAAATTGGAACAATAAATTTTTTTTGCTATTTTAATAAACTTTTTCTTAAATAAATTTTCTTGTTTACTCAATTTTTTAAATGAAGCAAGACGATAATCAATTTAAAAAAGGTTTTCATTAAATTGGAAATTGTCGCATGTATGTAAGGGGTTAAGTTGGTTTCGACAGCTTATTTTTACAAATTTTTTTTGATACATTGAACCAAAAAAAATTTCTTTGATCAAAAATTTTTTCACTCAATTCAAGATAATTGAATTTTTCAATATTATGTTCATGATTCACGAATTTTTTCAGTTTATTAAATTTGTATCTTTGATATTCTAAATAGATTGAATAAAATGTTTCCTTTAATGCATTTGAAAAAAATAAATAAAAATATGCTTTTTTTGAGCTTTCAAAACTTACTTAACTCCTTAAAGTAAAAAATTTTTAAATTAAGTCTAATAAAAAGCACTAATTTTAAATATAACCGATTTTAAAATTAGAACTGACCTTCTTTCTTCTCAACTTATAAAAATACCTCAAGTATAGACTTTTGTATTGATAGAATAAAAAAAAAATAAATATTTTAGGGAAATATGGTTACGGTAGATCATCAAAGGTCATCTTTAAATTCTTCAGAGCAGCAGGGGAACAAAACACCGAGAGAATTTAACAATATACATGTAAGAACTACACTTTTCCCGGATGGGAATAATGCAAGAAAAAGAAGATCCGAAGAAGAAGAAGATGAAGAAGAAGAAGGAGAAGAAGAAGAAGAAGAAGAAGAAGCGTATATACAGCATGCCCACACGTACGCCCTAGAGCCATTATTAATAATCTTCCGACCTAGAAGAGGATCTCGCAGAGCCGTGAAAGGGTGCGGCAGGCAAGAGACCTTTTGCAGAGTCTGAAGATCAGTACTTTGGTTCTGAAACAGGGAGGGGATGTCGGTAAAGGAGGAGGCAAGAGGGAGAGAAGATGAGGGCAATGAGGCCCCAGAAGAGGACCGATGATTTTTCGCGTGGGTGTCGCTTGGTGGGCGTCGCGTCTGCTCCATCGAGTACGGCTGACCTGTGACCTCTACCACTGACTTTGCATCCTCCTTCTTCTGAGGCCCATGCCGGGGCTGAGGCTGAGGATGCTCATTCTGATGCTGAGGAGAATGAGGAGACTTCATGGGACCGTCCCTCGCATGCAGATTATGCGAGTACGTGAACACGAAGGAAGACCAAGTGCAATTATCCTACGCGTGCGTGGGCGACCTCTTTTTTTTTAATCGCTTAAGCTTCGAGAAAATAAGCTCTATCTATTTTGATATGGATTTTATTGAAAAAAGAAGAAAGAATTTTTCAAGGCCCCTTTTTTGGGCTTTATTGGTAAATCACAGTAAAGCTGTGATGTTTTAAGTACAAAAATCAAATTTGGAAAATTTCCATGTAAGGCCCAATTTTGGGGCCTTATCTATTTTGGTTTTTATTGGGACTTACTCCAGTTTTTTTGTTTTATGTGACATTTTTCTTAAGTTTTAATTTCTGAGCCTTCGAACAGGATAATTTCACGAAATTATAAATAATTTTTCGAAGTAGAAAGACGTTTCTGAGGCCCAAAAATTTGGGCCTTATTAAATAAAAAAATCAACTTCTGTGAGAACTTCTTGAAGAAAGGCACGAATATGATGAAATTAAGACTAGATTTTATTTGAGTATAAAAAGTAAATTTTATAAGTTCCGGAAACAGGGCCTTATCTAAAAATGGTAGACCATTTTTGAAAATTTATACCGACATAAAAATATTTTAAGAGTGTTGTGTAAGCAGCCAGTCGCTTACGAGACGGAAGATAAATATTTATGACATGTCCTAAAAATTGAGCCTGATGGTTTTGGGGCCTGAGTGTAAGTGGGTGGTCAATTTGTTTGACCTGAGAAAGGTGTTGGTAAGTTGATAAAATAAAGATATAGTACAGTGAGCCAATTGGGACTTGGCTCAATTAGTCGAAACCGTGATGCCCATTTCTAAAAATGGGCATTATAAAAGAAATATCTCTATATACATACTCCATCGAGAGAAAGAAATGTTGCAAGAGCGTGTAATCTTGATCGATTTATCTCGACGCTTCCGGAAGCTGTCTGTCTCCCGTCGATCCGTAAGTCCCAGTTAAGGCCCTAAAATCCGTTGCCTTCTGGGACTCTACAGCTCACACATTATAAATACTACGAATAGTATTTACAAGACGAAAAATAACAATAAAATAAAAGAATGTGTCCCTAGGGGTGCGAAAAAAAAATTCCTCCGTCAATTCGTGATCCCCGATACGTATCAGGCCCAAAAAGCACCTTCAAACTCCACCAGCGATAAACATCTCTCCATGAAAATTTGTGTTTTTTTAATTGTGGCTCCACAGAACGTACATAAATATTATAAACACCAAACAATACCAGATAAATCCCCGCTGTAGGTCTCAGAGCCAGAGGGCCCAATTTAAGGCCCAAAACAGTTACTCACTTCTATGTTTATATATTATTTATAGATTTTTTCAATAAAGAGACATTAAAATGAAGATAAAAGTGTGGGAGAAATAAAAAAAAAAGAGTGGGCCCAAAAAGTCCCAAAGAAGCGAGGAGAGTGAAGAAAAAAATGTCACCAAAAGAAGGAAAGATGCCGGTCGTTTTCTTGTCTGCTTGCTCACTTGTGTTGACCAGAAAGATCTGAATGGAGATAGTCCCATCTCGGGCCCAGTTAAGTTTTTGGGACCTACATACTGTCTCTTTTTCATGGTACGCGCATTTGGATGTAAAATAGTGTGTGTTGTGTGTTTGTGTGAGCGTGTAGAAGAATCAGGGAGAGTAATTTGTCGTGCGACCACCTCGAGGACTGTTTAAATGAATTGTGGGCCCACAGGCGGAGGGGAGCACCAGGCCCACTGGTACTGGATATGGAAGATTGAAGTAAGAAGTAAGAGTGTGAGTTTTATAGTGAAGAGGGGAAAAGATAACTCTTAGGACGGTTTATCGGCGCGACATCTTGTACGGGAATGCGGGCCCATAGTCGAGAATGAACGGGCCCGTTAAACTTTAAGCTGGGACTCCCCCCGTTATTAAACTTGTCAAGTTCTTCGACACACGTTTCACGCACCGCGATTCATCTCAGCATCTACGGGCGGAAGGGGTCTTACGTCTTTATAAACAATGTCTTATTTTTGGGCCTTTGAGTGAGTCGAGTTACTTAATATTTTATCTTCTTTTTGAAGCGCTCTAAGTGTCACGATAAGGCCCAAATCTTTGATGGTAAATATTTATTCAGGATTGATAAATTTTCAAACTAAAATTCTCTTTTAACTTTCAGTAGAAAAATACATAGAAATTGCTCCATCAAGATTTGGGCATTATTTGAAATTGGGCCTTATTGAGATTCAACTGACAATTTTTTGATTTTAAAAAAATAAATTTGAAAATAAAATTTATCTGATTTAATTTTGGGCCTTACTTATACTTTGGGATTTACTAGTGCCGTTTTAAGCAAAAATTCTCGATAAGGCCGCCAATTTTTATGACAACCTTTATAATCCTGAAAAATTTGATACGATGATAAAAAAAAAATTGGGGCCTTATTTGGGCTGTACTAAAAATTGGTACTTATTGAAATTTTTCTATTTCTCCTCATTACTCTCAAATAACAATAGAATAAAATTTCGTTTCCAATCATAAGGCCCAAATATTTCTGTGTAAAATTCCCAAACTAAACTTCAATAGTTCATAAAAATTATAAAGAAAATAAAACCTCTAATGAAACAAACCAAAAAAAAAAAACATATCTCTCTTTTTAAATCGGGTCCTTTGAAGTCCCACTAGATGATGGGCCTCATTTTACAAGTAAGGAATGACAGAACATAGAAATATCGAAAAGTTGAACGGCGATGACCAGCAAAATAAAATATATTCATGTCTCTGCTTGACAACTTGCGTTCCTCGTTCCCGGGCTGCAGGATTCCTCCGACGGACCTCAAGGGGTCCATAAGGCCCATTTATATTTATAAAAATCCTTAATAATTTTCCATATAAAAAATTTAATTCCTCGCGTAGGAGTAGCCGGCATTCCTCGTATCAGTGATCGGTGACTGGCCATTTTTCTCAGATCCCAGTCTCCAGGACAGGGTCTGTCGTCGTCTTTGTTGGATTTAAATGGGCCCGTGTCCCACGGAGGGGACAAAGCCTCGTTAAATAATTTCGGTGTACTGTTAAAAAGGCTTCGGCTCATAATTATAATAATATTTAAAGTTGAAGTTAAGTTAAGGGGGTGTGCCGCGTGCCGGGGAGAAAATAAGGCCCCGTTGCCGCTTCACAGGGGGCCCACACGCCATACACATAACTATATATGTAAAGTTAAATTCGAACTCGCGGCGTAAGTCCCACCGTGAGATCGTCGGGCCCTCCCGGTGAGAACCGACGACGCGCGACCGACAACCATGTCACATTATTACCATATTGGTTGCCTGGTAAACGTAAGCCGTCACGACAGCACGACATGGGCCTTACCCCCACTCTATAACCGGAAAATTTAACCGTCGTAATGTATACACTTTAATATCTCCTCATCAGACACCAAATTGACCTGTCGACATCCTAATATGTATAAACTTGATTAAGGAATTCATTTGACTTATATTTATTCATTTTATTGATACTTTTTTTTTTAATTTTTTTTTTTTTTTTTTTTTTTTTTTTTTTTTTTTAACAAATTAAGTAATAACGTGAAAAGTTGTCTAATGAATGGAAGATATCTATACACATGCATACCTGTGTGTGAAATGGGTGAATTAATGATAATGATTGCAATGAAAATTCAAATTTATTCACCACGCGTGCATATTTATCCAAAAAATTTACGTTTATTCACTTTTGCTATCCACGGGGGTGGAATTTATTTATTGTTTATTACTTGACGTGGAAAATTGTTTGACATAGCCTCTTTTATTGTTATTCAAAAAAAAATATAACTCTTATTTTTTGTGACATTTACAGACAGATTCCAATGTAGTCTTACGAAATTGCATTTATATGAACACCAGTCATCGTTGCTTGAACACTAGATTTTTAATTGTAATTAATAACAAAATTATGACTAAATTTCTCGATTCAAAAACGAAAAAATATTTTTTTTTAATTTTACTCTTGCTTCAAGATATTCAGTTCTCTTGATTTAGAAATTTACTCTCAATTAGTAAAAAAAATAAGATTGCAATGCAAGAAAATGTCGACTTGTTTTATTCACCTTCTCATTAGCATCAATACAAATTAAGCGAATTACTCCATTGCTTTAATCAACTAATATCAACAAATATACAATAAAAATTGTGATAGTAACGTTTATTGAACCTTAAAAATAACAGTTAACTTTATTTAGAGTTGTAATGGTAAATGACCCAAAAAAAATTCTATTTAAACTTTATTTACAGACTGAAATTTATAACTTTCGGATATTGACTACTAAAAATTCAAGGCAATGACTCCTATGTAATTTAAATCATTTACTTCAAATTAATAATTTTCAAACAGAGACATTGTGAATGATGTCGGTTATTAATTTTTAATAACTAATAAGTTTTCAAGTCTTCAAGCACAAGCTCAATTTAATTGAATAAACAGCTTTTAACTGTTAGTAAACAGATAGAAGCTGTTATAATTCCTGATGGTAACTGTAATTATCAAAAATTATAAATATAAATATTTAGGATGATATAATAGTAATCCCTGATTAAAAAAAAAGTATTAAGACAAAAAAAGAAGTATTGAAAAGAATTGGATTAGAAAACCAATTCTTTTCAATACTTTTTTCTTTGTCTCAATACTTTTCAATTTCTCGCTAAGAAAATCTAAGATTTTCAAAAATCGGGAAGTTATTGGTTTCACTCCGTTTTGCAAAAATCAAATTCTCATCAGATCTCGACGTTCTAAGATCACAGGAAGCTTCCCTGACTACCCCCGCGAGGATGTCACTACGTCTGCATATATTTTAGACCGATAGATTTTGAGAAATCTCAAAAAAACTGTGAAAAAATTTTTTCTCAAAAGTGGTTTTTTTGGAATAATTTTTAAAGGGCTTTATTGATCAACTTCATAAATTAATTAGCTCTTTACTTTGAAAAACCACGTCGATCGCCGCTAACCCGTTAAAAATCAGTTGATTTGTTCGAGAAATATCGTGAAGGAAAGAAAACCAAAAAAAAGTATTTTTTTGGAATTACTCCGAAATTTTTTATCTAAAAAATTTTTGTTGTCGATTCTTTAAAAGGGCATGAAAAACTGCATCGATTGCTGTCAATCGCGTAAAAATCGGTTGATTCATTTCCAAATTATGACAGTTTGAAATTTCAAAAAATAGTTTTTTATTAAACTTTCATCAGACTTTCGATCTCGAAATCACATATCAATTATTTTTTTGAGCTCAAAGAGCTCAAAAACGTCATAATTGCAATTTTAAGCATTTAGATATGGAATTAGCGGGAAGTTACAGGGATGGCCTTCAAGATCAACCGTTTTCCTAATTTTTTTATTTGACTTTTTATCTGCGGTCGATAACTGTTTCTTTTACTATTCAAAGTTTTCGATAATGATAATGATCTTTAGTTCGTAAAATCAAATTTTTTCCCCTAATCACAGTTGTTTAAAAAAAGTTAATTTTTCTTCAAGTTTAACACCTGATTCAAAAATTATGCAAAAATTAAAAAATTTTTTCCTTGTAATAATAGCTATATCAAGAATGAAACAAGTCAATAAAAATAAGTTTAAAAATATATTTTTTTTTAATTAGTTATCTAATCTATGAATTAACGTTAAAAGCATTCGCTCCATAGTTCAAAACTCGAACAACACTTTAATTATGTGATACTGATAATAATATTTTTTAACGATTGAAATCAGTTTCCTTTCAAGTTTTAAGCTTTATAAACACATGCGATTCACCTGCTTACAGACACTGACAAACAATCGAAGAAACTAAACGTATTGACAAATATATTTTAAAGAATTCTTAAAGAGAACAAATTAATTTATTATGAAGTTAATTAATTATTCTATAGCTCTAAATTTAATATTTTTTGTGAATATAAAAGCAGAAGTTATTAGGGCTGCTTGCAAAAACGGAGGTCAACAGGTATGTGCGCTAATTGCTTTAGAAAAATTTCTTAAATTATGGAAATTGAAAATTACTGATAAAGTATTTTTATTGAAGTGTTACTTTAGTGAGACTTGTTGTTCCAAGAAGTGCATTCATAGGTTAAAATCTAAATATTTCGGAGGTACTTGCATGGAAGATAAGGTTGAACTGATTGAACCGGGAATATACGATGAAAACGTAAATTTATGCTTACCAATTGGCGCGAAGGTAAGAGTAATAAAATAATACCCTGATAAAAAAATTAACTTGACTCACACACCAAAATCTTGAACCAAAAATACCATTTGAAGGAAATAGTCAAGAGAATAAATTCTTAAATCAATTAATTATTCAAGGAATTATTCTTGGTCTAACAAAATTTTCTTGCTTTAAGAATTTATTCTCTTGGATGAAGAAAATAATTTTCTTCAAAATGGTATTCTTGGTTCAAGATTTTGGCTTTTGAGTCAAGTTAATTGTTTTATCAGTGTACAATTAAAAAGAAGATGTTCCGAAGAAACATTGTAAACAAGATCTAATTTATCTTCATTTTCAAATTTATACTACAGAGGTAAGGACGGTGCACCCAAAATTGTTAACTAATACTAATTAAATTCTAATTATATTTTTATAATTATAATTTTTATAATTTTATTAATTATATTAATTTAATCCACATTATATTTTTCATATAAGTTGCATTGAAAATGCTAGTTTTAATGTTTGGAGCCTACCAGAGCTAGATAGTTCTTTAGACAAATAGCGAAATTACAATTTTATTATAAAACTTATTAAGAAAATTAAAAATTAAAATTCAATAAATTAATGGTTTATTTTTTATTAAACATGTTTCGTAAATTGAATAGTTTTCTTTTATCATTTTTATTTATGCCTAGTAACAAAATTGTAATACGTCAGTACAGTTAACGGTCATAATGACAATTATAAAGGTATGAGATAAACAAAAGATACTCTGATAGGATTGAAAATAAAGCTGCAATTTCATCTCGCGGGTAGAAAATTATCAATTTCTGCCCGCCGGGAAGAAATTATTGATTCCTGTCCCGCAACAGTCGCATTGGTCTGAAATTGACTAGTTTCAATTTAAAAATAGTATATTACACACCCAGGGAAGTAAAATAAGAAATGTCTCAGATCACATGTAATTGTTGGCCGAGGCGAAGCCGAGGTCAACAAACATGTGATCTGAGGCTTTTCTTATTTTCCTTCCCAAGGGGTGTAATATACTATTAAAAATTATTTAAAATAAACATTTTAAAAATGTATTTTTACACAGTAATCAAAAGGTTGGTTATTATTTATCAATTAACTCTCTGAGGCCGAAGTGTTAACCGCGGCGCAGGAGTAGGGAGCGTATAGCGAAAATGTAGAAGGGGACATTTTATCAAGAGTGGGGCATACGTCCAGAAGCCTCAGAGGGTTAATATCTGAAATTCTTGATAATTTATTAATGAAAAAATTAGAAAAACGATTTATCCTAAAGGCTATCCCTGCAACTTCCTGCTCATTTTATATTTAAGCGCTCAAAACTGCACTTATTACGTTGAATCAATAAATTATTTCTCGTCTATGAAGATCGAAAAAATCTTCACTTAAGAATGTCATCCTTCAACTGAATGTTTTTATCGTTCTCGAACGAGGTATGCGTATATTTGACCTACGTGTTTTTTTCTCTTGACTTGAGACCGGTAAAATTAATTTAAGATAATACCGATTTTGATTCTGAATTTCAAATTTTTAGAATAAATTTAATATTTTACTTATTATAATATTAACTCTTGGCTTTTTTTGATTATTAGTGTGTGCACAGAATGGAATGCTGCTCAAATAATTGTCACAAAGTATGTGAGAATCAATTCAGTCCCGAGTACATGCTAGCTACGCGGAAATTATATCCCGATTATTGTCTTACAGTCGGCAAGCCAGTGAGTGTTAATTTTTTTATTACAGAAATTCATAACATCTAAATAAAATTTTTCTGCAGTGTTTTAACAACAGTGACTGCTGTTCTTCAAGATGTATTCCCGGACAAAAAAAACGTCGTTTTGTATGTGACTCTGACAACAAAGTAACCTTACCTTCTATTCTTGGGTCATACGAAATTACCGAACGTGAGTTGAGGGCGAATATTTGTCGGTCTCCCGGTCAGGATGTATGTATTCGCTAAAATACTTTATATAAAAAATGTTTACAAAATATTTCTGTGTTTTTTCTAGTGTTATATGGACAAAGATTGCTGTTACAGTAGGTGCATGCGTTATGATTCAAAATTGAGTTTAAATGCATATTGTGATGTTCGTCGTGGTTCTGCGTAATTACACAAAGAAAAATTACACCTGTAATTACGAATTCAACTTTGTAAATTTTATTATTTAACATTGTCTGGGTATATTAAACTTTTTTTATTCAATTAAATATATGTTTAAAAGTTTAAAATAATTTTTAAAAAAGTGTATTTTTCAAAACTTTTTATTTTATTGAATTATGAATTTAATTCGGCATTTTTTTCTAATTTAATTCTAATGCAATAGCTTTCTATTTAATTAATAAGACACTTTTTTAATTCTTTGTAGTTTTACTTCAATCAAAAATATTATTATATCATAAAATGAATTTAAGAAAAACATTACTGAATATTTCAAAAGAAATTTATTGTTTCAAGTATTTATTACGGAAGAAAAAATTTTAATTGAAGAAGCAAATTGATGGTAATAGACATTTATACATATTCGTGTTTTTTTAGATTTTCTAAATTTCAGTTAAACAAATTAAATCAACAATAAATTATTCTGCGACAATAAACAGTCGGCGAGAGATAGTCCGAAATTTTCACTTGCAACGCGGTAGTTTGAGTAATTAAGTACCATTCAAAAGTTATATCGCTACTTTGAACACTGAATACTTCTTTAAACATTAAACCTGTCGATTGGATGCTAAAGATTTAAAAATTTATTGTTAATTTATTTAAATAATATTAATATGTCTGAATAGTATAGAACATAAAAATGAATCTTGAGGTAAGCTGGTTAAAGTGTTAGTCTCTTTATAAATTGACGTCAAATTTTCAAACTTGAACAGCAAACTGTCAAATAAACTATTTTTTTGTAAAGCGATGGCAAGAAAATTGTAGCAAGAATTATAATATATGTTACTTAATAAATTGATTATAATTTGACTTAAATTAAAATTCGTTGAATGTCAGCAATTCTAATTGCTAAATTCAAAATTTTAATATTCTTGAATCAAGCGAATACTTTTTACTATAAAGATAATTATTTCTCGGCATTTAAAAAAATAATGTACTTTTGATTAATTTTTTTTAATTACAAAATTTCATGATATTTTAAATGCTTGCCCGCTAAATAATTATCCTCAAACAAGTAACCTTTAAATTTATACCTGTATCAAAATATAGAGCTACAGAAGGGTTACCCAGAAGACTGCTCGTTGACTTGGAATAAATGGGGTTATTTTAAGGTACGATTGTTAATAATTGGGTTATATCTGGAGATCTCACTTGTTTAAAGTATATTTATTTTAACTATTTGTCGAATTGAAACAACAAACTGCTATAAAATTAATATTTTGAAGGAGAAATGGCACAGAAAAAAAAATTTACTTGAATCAAGGAAAAAATTTTGAAGAATTTCATTTTCTTGATTTGAGTAGAAAAATTTGTAAACTAAGAAATTTTTCTTGGTTTAAGTAAATTTTGCTTGATTCAAAAATTTTTCATCTTGATTCAAGACAATGAAACTCTTCAAAATTATTTTTTTGGTTCAAAATTTTTTCTCTTGATTCAAGTTAATTTTTTTACCTCAATTCTATTTTTCTACCTTATGAAATAACAAAAAAATTTTTGCTGTGCAAATTCGATAAGTTTTACAAATGCCAATTACCAAATTAAAATTTTTAATACTTTCAAATTGTGTGATTACTTTTACAGTAAAGAAAATTTTTATTGGCATTTATAAAAATAAATTGCTTACTAGTTTTTTTGAACTTTCTAATCTTTAATATTCTGTTCTATAATTGTTTACTAATTAAAAAGAAAAAAATTCCTTTAATACGATGTGCTCATGTTTAATCCAGTAAATTATCGGAGCATCGTTATCTTGACATTATTGAGGCTCAGGTACCTGCTCTTCTCCACGCCTCTAAGTATTAAGTTGAGATAAGAGTTATCGAAACGAGAGTTCCTTGAGAGGCAGGTAAGAATAATCCCGGGTGCGTCTGTAAATACTTATATATATTTAACACATAACACACTTCACATCCTTGAGCTTGTTCGTGTGATGTCGATTTTACTGACCAAGAGAATAAGAATCAGGCATAAAATTACTTTTTTTTTTTTTTATTTTTTGTTAATTCTGCACTAAGAGAGGATGATTCATTGTTACCACAAATGTCATGTTTTTTCACACTGCGGCTTTGGATAGACGTATTTAATTGGTATTTTTAGCAAGATACGGCTTTCGACACACCACAGTAATACCTGTGGCTTTTGTTTATATTTCAAACATTATATGTATACATTCATATATTTATTTGCGACAACAATTTATTTATCTTTTTTTTTACATAATTACAATCATAGAAATTTAATTCAATTATTTACGATAAATATTACAATAAATTCAATCTAAAGTTTGGTAAAATTAAAAAAAATTGACATGAAATTTTTTAACTGAAACAAAAATTATTTTCTTGATCAAAAAAAATTTTTTTTTAGCACACCAAAATTTTTATTTTGAGTTTTGTTTAATGATGAGGTAAACTTAGACTCAGGATATCGTAAAAAATGAACAGAATAATTTTGCTAATACCTATTTATACAAACAGAGCGCATACCATGGCCTATAAAAACACATTTTTTTAAGCAGCAATCTTGATTTTCTGTACACTGTAAATAAAAAGAAAAAAGTGTAAATTTATATTTTGTTGAAATATCTGAAAAAATTAAAATTATAATTAAATTTTTGGAAGACCAGCAGATAAAATAAAAAGTGAAGCAAAAAGGGTGATTCTAAAATAATAACATTCAAGATGTACAAATAGTGATTATAAGTTATCAAATTGTGATTATAAACTATCAAATAGTGATTATAGACTATCAGACATACTAGAATTTTTTTTTCCTTCAAATTTTTTTTTTCTTTAAGGTTTAAAAATCTTTTTAATTTTTTAAATTTCTTAAAGATATCTTCTCTTTGCCGATGCTATGTATTGTATAAAATCAGTAATACTAAACATTCTACACATGAGAATGTAATCATATTGTTGTAAATTGCCGAAGGCGTTTCTTTACAAATAAAATAAAATAAAAAAGGTATGGAATGAAATAAAAATAATTTTTTTGTTCAAACAATTTTAAATGTTTGACAATTCGAATAATTATCGTTGTTTGAACCGATTTAGGCACACAGAAAGAAAAATTTCTTGACTGGAGAACAAAATTCTTGGCTCAAGAAAATTTTCGGGTGCCTGAAGGAAGACCGAAGTTAAGTTAAAGTAAAATTTTTGCTTGAAATTCTATTCTTGGTGGAAGTAATTTTTTCTTAATTCAAATTATCATAAATACTTGATACAATAAATTTTTATATTTGATCAAGATTTTTAGATACTTTAGGGAAGCAGCGCCACCTACTTCAGCTGAGAAAAAAATTTTTTCACCTTGAGAAAATTTTTCTCTTGAATATTTGATACCCATTTTATATTATTTTAGCGTGCGATTATACATATTGATTGAAAAAAAATGATTCAATATTATTTGACATGTTAATCATTAAAAATATTACTGAAAATTTACTTCTTTCTTTATATTTAATTTTTTGGAGCAAGAGAGAAATTTTCTCAAGACAAGAAAATTTACTTCTATCAAGAATTAAATTTTTTGGAGCAAGGACTAAATTTTGTCAAAGCAAAAAAATTTTCTTGACTTAAATAAATTTTCTTGGATCAAGATACATAATTCTTAAAGCAAGAGAATTAATTTTGTTGGAATAAGTGGAATTTCTTGCATGAAAAAAAAAATTTTTTTTTCGCTCAAGAAAATAATTAGGAAGAAAAATATTTTCTTGGCTCAAATGAACCTCTCTTTCTGTGCAATTAAAAGAAAATGTTCAATTTTTGTAGTTGGAAAATTGAGTCGCATGTAAGAGAAAATAATTAAAAAACTTACGAATTCTCCATTTCTTTTACATTTAGCCACAGCTTGATTAATCATCACAGCCACAACGATGGTCAATAAGATTACAATTAAAAACGTTTTACTTCTTGACATTGTTTTTGACGGCAATATGGTCAAGAATTCAATTGTCACTATACTTGTGGATCTTTTCAATAATAAAATTTACTTTGACAATAAATTCGTTTATAATACTTTAAAACGTAATTAAATAATTAATTGAGCTTAAAAATAATCAAATAATTATCTGATTAGCTTAGTTTTATTTGACCTTATTTATGTAATGTATTTTTAAACTTCAGGAAGTCATTTTAATTGTTAATGTTCGTCATAATAGAAACTATTTTAAAACTAAAAATTCCAAAGAACAATTAGATCATTTTTATTATAATTTTTCAAGAGTTATGTTAAATTTATGTTAAGTTAAATTTATATTAATAATAATCATTTTTACTAACTAATGAAAAACTATCAATAATTTTTATTATTTTAAAATTCGTTTAAGACCTAGCTTTTCTATATTTTTTACCAGATTTTTTTTTAGCAATTTTTTCCAGTCTCAAATATGTCGTTAGTTGACGCAAGTTAATTTTTGTGTTTCCATTATTGACATCCGCTATTATAAAATTAATTTTAACTCGATAAAATATAAATAAATGATTATATGGTAATTTAGACTGTAAATAATCTAAAATAATTTTAAACAATGCAATTGCATGAAAAAAACATTGAGAAATCTGGACTTAAATGTACGGTTTTTCTTAACAATGTTGTTAAGAAATTATAATCGTACTAGCAGTTTTTGCATGCTTGAAAAAATGAAATTTTTTTGCGGTAATTAGTTTACTATTTTTCAATTTTAAAAATATGTAAGACTAGATTTTACCCGCGGCTTCGCTCGAGTTGAAGCCCTTGGATAAATATCAAAGATAATTACATTTCAATAGAATTGAATCAATGTGATTCTAATTTTTAGACAAATAATTTTTTTATTTTTTGTAAAAAATAGACTTTTTTTTTTTTAATAAAAAATATCCTATGCTACTTCTAATGCATCCAAGAATACGTGTGCAAAGTTTCATGGTGATTGTTCAAGTAGTTTTCGCGTGAAAGCGTTACAAACAAACTTACATTCACATTGATAATATTAGTAGGGATTGCCATGAAATATCAATAATTGAGGAGTTTTCAAAAGGGTATCATTTTTGATTAATCGAGACAAAAAACTGGTTGTCTTGTAACGGGTACGTTTTCTCGTTTTCTAATTTTAACAACTAATTAATTCAAAATCCCCGACTCGAAAGGGTCATAAACGGGGATTTTATCCAAAAAATAACCAAATAATTTCTAAAATAGTTAAATTTCTAAAATAATTTTTCACCAAATAATAATTGTCATTCTTCCATTCTCTATCCATTCGTCGCTTTTCCATACTAAATTGGCTTGGGACTTAAAATATTTTCCCATTCTTTTACAATTATTTTCTTTAGCTCGCTAAATTCGCTCCAACTCAAAAGAATTTCTCACACTCTTCAAAATTCTAAATTAATCAAACCTTCAGTAACAATAATATAATAATATTGACTTAATAATACAATAATGAAAATTAGTAAAAAATCGTCACAATAATCATAATAATTATTTCTATTAAATTTTAAGTGATTAATAAAAATAACAATAACTCCTAATACCCTAATTAATCAACCCACGTCACAGTCTTTAATTGTAAATATTTTTATTGAGCTTTTTTAATTTAGCTATAAAGTGCTATCGGTTATGAAGCTACAATTCGATTTTTATTCTGAAATTTTTATAATTCTTGAAGTAATTAATATTAAAAAGTTCAAAAATCTGCTCTTTTAAAATATGAAAAGATACCTGTTTGAAAATCAGCTCCTCAATCATAAAATTAAATAGGGTGTCAATAGAGGGGGCCCTATCAATAATAGAGGCTTTTAAAACCTTAATTAAAATTGAGAATTTTTAACTTTTTAACCTCATTTATTTTCAACAAAGTTAAAAAATAATCTGTTGCAATTACAGTAAAAATAAATTTATAAATTCGCAAATTATCCTGGAAGTAAAGACAAAAAATAAAATAGTTATATACAAAAGCCGACATAACCACAGGTTGTAAGGTATTGGTTTATTTCCAGGTCTTTTGATCCCCTTGTTCATCTTAACAGCGAGAGAGTCTCCTCGCAATAGCATATACATATAGTATGTAGTGAAAACAGTAATGGATGTGTTGTCGTGGGTCTTATGCCCCGTTCTGCGGCCTGTGGGCCCGCGACCGCCTCGAGCCTGACGCTGAGGGCTCAATAAATAAAATCTCGCACGTGGTACAATACACTAGAGCAAGATAGAGGAAGGACAGATACAAAGACAATGATTTTTAAAAGCATCACCGCGAACCGTAGCGAAGTGAGTTGGCCGAAGATCGGGCCTCAAAAGAGCTAAGTCCCGAAGGGTGGGCCTTGTGCCTTTTGCCTTATGCTTTGTGTATTTAATACACAGGAGATAAAGTGCGTAGGCGCGAACCACAGGAAGACACCAAGTGTTGAGACTGTATCGCAGAAGTCACCGGGACTCGAACCGGCGCATTCGAGAATGCCTTCGGGGCCTTATGCCGTCCGTCATTCTGTCCGCCTGTTCGTATTTTGTATTTCGTAGACTATGGATATTGTATTAGTATTTCATATATGTATTTATACTCATTTTATCCGTAGCTTTCCATCCTGTCTATACTCCAGCACCTACGCAAGCCTCTAAATTGGGCCCACTAGGATTACTATTAACTAGCTGTGGTCTAGAACTTTGATTAAGTTTGAAATTGAGCTAAATTAAGAACACGGAAATTTTCTTTAAAGTTTATTGTTAGAATCATGGGAAAATTACCGGACTGTCAAATTGTAATCCAAACCCGAACTTTCAATATATTTCATTTTATTAAATTTGCGATGTTCCATTGTGAAAATTTGTATAAAATTAGTCAATATACGAATTTTTATGATTTAACATCGTAATTTTTAAAATGGAAAATATTGAATGTTTGGTTTTGGATTACGACTTGACATAAATTGTAATTGTTCTGATAATTTTTATCCGGTTTCTTATTATAATCTAAGAAGCTGCTTTATTATTTATTTACAAAAGCAATTCTTTCTAAAGTTTAATATTTGGGTAATTTGCAACCTTATTATCAATTGAATATTATTATTATTTTCATAAGTTTTATTTTCTGGAGAAATCAGATTGTTATTTGATGAGATTAAATGTTTCATTAATTTTTTTGACCTAATTTATTTTTTAATGTTATTTTACTTTATCATTCATAAAGCAAAATAGCTATAGTAAAAAAAATTACGAATGGCATTACTTTTCTTTATTTTTTAAGTATTATATTTGGGAATAATTATTGAAAATTGTAATTAGATCAAAAATTTCGGAATGTCCCGCGATTACTGTGATTTTAAAAAAAAATTTTATAACTTTTTGATTTTTTCAAGACTAACTTCGAATTTGGGACTCAGGGTCTAAATTTTGGGCCCAGCGAGATATTAATATTACTTTCAGATCTATAAAGTTTGTAATCATCCACTAGATGCTTTGAAATCGAGATTTAAGGCCCAAATTAGGTTCTCGTTTTAGTTTCAATTTTTTAAAGTATTCATTTGCTACAGGTTTCAAAATAAAGACTTAAGGCCCAAATTTTGAGGCTTGGGAGCTTGGTTTGAGGCCCACTGAGATATTGAAAACACTTTCAGATTTTTTAAATTACATTTTAGTTCAGGCTTTGAAATTGGGTCTTAGGTCCCTTATATTAGGTCATAGGGCCCATTATTTGGGCCTAATAAATTTTACAGTTATTTAAGTCCTTAAATAATGTATAAATTAATCTTACTTTGATCATTATTCTCTAATTTTAACTCTGACAAGAAGGGCCTTAAGGCCCAATTCACTTTCCAATCAAAGTATTTAAATAAATCGACCCAAGAAAGTCCGAAACACTGTAACAGGAATTCAATGACATCTGTAAATTAAAGCTCATATAAATTAAAGTTTGTCGCTGGGCCCGAAGTGTACCTCAGAGAAAACAGAACCGGTGGATGTTGCGGGTGGGCCTGCTCCCCACGAGCCAGCAGAACATGAACGTGAGAGCATCCCCGATCGTATATCGGCAAGTACAACTTCGTTTGCTCAGTATGGAGACGTTACATATCGGGCCCGCGTGAGACCTCACACTCTCTTACATCTTACATCTTACATGTGACTCTCTACTCGGGCGTGTAAACGCCGGCCGCCCTTCTGCCTTCTTCCTTCTTCTTTCTATTTGTGTCCCGAACACGCTCACCCGTGTATCGTGTACCAAAGCGCCGATCCGCAATAAGGCCCAATATACTGTATGCTATATACTGCTAAGCGTTAACTCGTATATCGTCCTTATACCACATTGCAGAGATAAAAAAAAATTTATCTCCAATGCTCGAGCTTCATTTTTTATTTCGACCAGCAAGACCGGGAATGAAAAAAAATAAAACACTTATCACCAAAAATAATTTCCAAGAATCCAGTGAAAATATTTCTCCCAAATCGATCCAGCGATGTTGGCAAAAAAACGTAACGCGCCCACGCTCTCAAGCAGTTGCCTTGTTTCAGCTGCTTTATTTCCATTCCACGATGTTGTTTCTTACTTGAGGTGTTTGTCTAACCAGAAAAAAAGCAAAACACTTTCCCGCGAATAATTTATCAGAATAGTCGAAAAAGTCTGAGGAAAAATACCGGATTTTTATGTAAAAAAAAAAAAAAAAAAAAAAAATCTGGACCCGACAGTAAGGCAAGAGTGTCCTGACTGGGATCGAAAAAAATAAAACAAAATAGTGATGAAGGAGGACATGCGCATGCAGATCACGTCGTTGTAGCGAGTGATACCGTATCTGTGGGCGGCGCGTGCGTGTGGTCCTCGTTGTCGTCTTACAACCGCGAGAGAGTAAGAGTATTTAAATATAAACTCAACAAAGAGACGAAAAGAGTTCCCCCGCTACGGCAGGGTTTCAGTCTAGCAGTACGAGAGTGGGCCCGTTCCCCCACCCAGGTCGCTCATCCCATTATTTTTTGCCGTGCTAATCCGAAGAATGTTTTCTATAATGTTAACGCGTCCACACCTTCTTTAAATGGGCATAAGGCCCATTCTACAGCTCTTCAATCAACAGAATTTACTTGTTTTATTTAAAAATTAGCCTTGTGGTTTTTTACACGGTAATTATTGATTTACGTTTTTGAGGGGATTTCTGATAACGACGGGCTTGTAACTGCGGAAGCGTGATGACGCAATCTAGGTAATTTAGGTGTTTTTTATGGTAATTTTTGAAAGTTTGTTTTGGGACTTATTTCTGAAATTGGGACTTAAGGCTCAAAATCGTTTTGTGGATTCTCGTTTTTTTAAATAAAATATGTAGATTTTTCGTACAATAAAATTTGGGCCTTAAGTCCCAAAATCGATTTTTTTTTAAACGTCATATTTAGATTGTGGTCTATTCATCGTTAGAGAGTGGAACAATTTGTACTGCAAGGTATTAGAGTACAATTGGACTCCAAGGCCCAAATATAATACGTATTAAATTTTAGATAGAGGTCTTAGTTATGCGAAATCTAAAGCTCTCAAAGAATAAGCTAATAAAATAAAATTTTACGATCAAATCCAAATATATGTACTTAATAGATACTAGAATCGAAATTGGGACTTATGAAAGGCGGGCCTGAAAGTTCTAGAGAGTAAAATCTAAACTTATGACTTGCATTACGAAAATTTTTAATTTTAACTTGCAAAATTTTAATTGTGACCTCTGGCTTGGTGTAATGTAATTTTTATGGCCCCAAAATGAAAATTATGGCCCAGGAAACGTACAAATGGGCCTTAAGAACCAACAATTTTAATTTTACCGTGTCTGTGGATTTAGACATACCAAAATTTTGGGACGTAAGACCTTAAACGAAAATTGAGGACCTAAGGCCCAAAATGAAAATTTGGGACCTAATGCTCAAAATAAAAAAAAATCAAAACATTAAAATCCAACAAAGACAATAGATGTTGAATAAAAAAAGTATAATGTTCGGGCCACGTGGAGCAGGCCCATGGTCCCGTAACTCTAGACGAGCGAAATCGAGTTGATGTCCCTGAGTTGCACCTGGCGGTGGTTTAGCTTTGAAACACGAGCCATCTTTTTCTTCATCTCGATCTTCAGCTATGTTTTTTTTTCCTACCTTTATCTGGTACTTGTTCAGTCACACGGGTGAAACCGGTGTAGTCACGATACCCGGGCCCAATTAATAAGTTAGAAGGCCCCTTAATTATCGCTATTGTTCCGAGAAGCGATGACGTTAAATAAACATCCACCGTTAATAAATTTTAATACACAAATTGATAAGCAAAAAATCGTGTTAAAGCAATAAAATAATAATAATAATAATAAATTTATTTAAGTATTATACATAATGATAAATCGTAACTAAATATACAAGGATTACATGAGCGTGTGATCAATTTTGAGGATCGTCGACGCAGAGATCACAGTAAGTCTTACTATATCAACAAGCAATATTAGTGACAATGACACATCACTAGGAAGTCTCCTGAAGGACGGAGCTGGGCCCGAGGCCCAAATTGTGGGTCAGCGAGTGCCTGCGGAGGTCGCAGTTTCTTCGGAAAACTTTTCCGCAGGAGGCGCAGTGATACGGTTTAATGTCCGTATGGGTCAATAAGTGCGTCTTCAAGTTGCTGCGTTGATTGAAACTGCGCGCGCAGACCGGGCACTTGTGGGGCGACTCCTCCATGTGGAGAATCTTGTGCACCGCAAGGGTACGGCTTTGGCAGAATCCTTTTCCGCATTCTGCGCACTTGAAAGGCTTCTCTTTGCTGTGAATATACCTGCAACAAAATAACTTTTGTTATTATTATTGTTATTATTATTATCATTATTATAATGCATGGTGAATGGGCTCGGGCTAATGACATTAAGAATGCAGGAAATAGAAACTTTAGCTAACGAGTCGATTCGATACGGCTCGTAAAAACGCGATTCATTGTTTTTATTCTTAAGAACCAGCCTTTTCAATTACTGCCTCCAAGGTTTTTTTTTTTCAATTTCTTATAGAAAGTTTTTTTTTTTTGTTTTATCAATTGTTAGCTACACCATTGAATGCCTTAATTTCGACATTTGTCAATGTTAAGGCATTCAATTATTTTGACTGAGGTTTTTTGTGAACTAATTGTGAGAAAAAAATTTTTTTATGTTACAAATATTGAAAATTTGTTTTTTTTTTTTTTTTTGGAATT
>JZSA01002401.1:0-37230 GCA_000956155.1 Cotesia vestalis
TTGTTTTTTTTTTTTTTTTTGGACATTTTTATGAAAGTTGAAAACCTTGTTAAAAATAAAAAAAATCTCAATTTTTTTCTTAAATTAGATCATTTTTTAATTTTGAAACGAAGGGGCTGGAAAAATGTTAATTTTAATTGATGGAAAAAAATTTTTGTTGTAGAAAATTTTGTAATAAAAAAAATTCATTATTTTAAGAGGAAATTTGCTGGATAGATTTTTTTGCTTTAAAAAATTTTTTTGGAAAAAAAAATATAAACAGGACATAAACACTAAGTAAATATAACTAGTTAAAAAATAAAAACACAATATAAAAAGTTAAAGTTACCTGTGGTCTCTGAGGTGATCTTGCCGTCGGAAAGCCTTTCCACAAATATCACAGGAGTACGGTCTCTCATCAGTATGAGTCCTTTCGTGAATCAACAAATTATAACTTTTCGTAAACTGCCTACTGCAAAATTTACAAATAAACTGTTTCTTGGGTCTGGAGGAGCGACAACTCCTGGGTATGTTGGAGTCGCTCGTAGAAGTAGCAGCCACCGAGGAAGAGATCGCCGAATTCGGAGACTGTGGAACTTTCGGAAGCGATTGAGAAGTTTCGGCGATTCGCTGCAGCAAGATGTCCTGGTTCATGGAAGAGTCCAAATTTTCCCGGAAAACCTCGTCCTCCTCCAACAGAGCGAGGTCATCGGGGTCTGCTACGAAGTCCAGGTGGGACACTTCATCATCGTCAAGATTTGTCGATTGAATAGCTTCTAGCTCAACTTTTCCCGAAGTAGATGTCGAAGTTGATGTTGATGTTGACGAGGTTGATGTTGAAGTCGACGTAGCTGATGATGATGGCTGTGGAAGACGCGATTGTGCTGATGAATAGCTTGGAACAGTTGCCGAAGTAACTTGGAGTCTATGGAGCGTCAAATATGTCTCAAAAGCCTGGAGATTGAGGGCTGCTGCAACAGCACCTGGAGGAAACAAAGCTGCTCTTTGCAAGGTTGCCAATAAAGCACTCTGCAAGGACAGCGTGACGTTTTGAAGCGCAAAATTCGGCAAGGCCGACTCTAGTCCTTCAGTAGAGGATTCGGCCTCGCGCAAATCGGTCCCCGGATTCTGCGCTTCCTTGTTTTGCTGCATTCTCACCAGTTTGTGTCTCATAAGTCCCAACTTTGTCACCAATTTGAACAATAATGATGGATCAATTGCTTGAAGGTAACAAGACACTTCACTATGAAAGTTTTAAAGCAACGGAGATTGATCACAGTTACAAAATTCACAGAGCAATAAAATATTAATCACGTGGCCTCTAAGATAAACGGCAGCATTTTAGCAAACTGACGGAGAGCAACAATGAATTTAGTTGTACAGAAATGGACAGAAATATTGTAGGTGCTCGCGGTGCGAAAGCGCCCTGACAACTGCACGAGCACCTCGCTGCTGGGCACTGCTGGTGGAGCCATCTGCCGGGCGTTTCGAGAGAACTAAAAACTCGAATAGAAGATTTTAATGTACGAGTTGAATAGTTGAGCGTGAGCTGTTTTACAACCGGGACTCGGTGAGAGAGAGGGAAACTGTAAGAGCGAGAGAGAGGGAGACGGCCACGGGACCCCGACAGCTGGTATGGGCCTTACTCGGATTCACAGCCTGGCAACACGCGTTTCATATAATATCTCTGGTTGCTGTTACTGTTATTATGTTTATGCTTGTGCTTGTGCTGAGAGAGAATGAGTATTGGTGAATGCGGGGGAGGCTCAGTTGAGACCCGAGAGGCATATTCCATAAGCGTGCGGTTCTATCACGCGAGCGACGTCCACTTAAACAATGCAACGGGCCCACATGCCGAGATCAGGCCCACCAGTCCATCAGTATTTTATTCCATGTGGATTTATGGCTCTACTAATCTAATGTCGACGTCAATTAACTGGCTGACATTGGGAGTTATGTAATCGGGCCCCGTGGGGCTAAAGGTTATAAATAGATTGCTAGAAAAATGTCCGGGTTCATGTTTATTGAGGTCCATTATTGGTGTCATTAGGACTATTTTTTGATTTTTGAAAGTCTTAAGAGTTTTTGGGGTAGAAAAATGACAAAATTTGTAATAAGGCCCCAAATAAATACGCAAGGCCCAAAATTAGGTTTATAAGGCCCATTTTCTAGTATTGAGAATGATTTATGATATTTTGAGTATTGAAATATCTTGGTGCTGATAACTTTTATTACAGCGCTTATAAGACCCACTGTAGGGATAATAAGGCCCTAAATATAGTTAGATCAACAAGTGTAAAATATTTCAGAATTAATAAATGATTTAGATATTTAAGACTGACAAGAAAAAATTGTATTTCATGCAATAAGATATTTATACTCACAAGGCCCACTATAGAGCCTTATACAATCACAACAAGACCCAAAATCTGGAGTTAAGAACAGTCTAGCTGATTTTTTCTCTTTATTGTTGAATCAAAGGCATACAATAAAGCTTAGTTTTTTTTTTTAATACATATTAATATTTGTTATGAGGAAAACAAAAAAATCTGAAAAGGCCCATAAAAATACATGCAAGGCCCAAATTTAGGTCTTATTTGACACATTTAGTATTAAGAGAAATTATGATACTTTGGGCCATAAGCTTTCTTGATAGTGATAAGATGTATTATAGATTCTATAAGGCCCAAAATAATACAAAATAATAAGGCCTTAAATAACTCTGAAAATGTATAAATGAACTAAAATTAATAGAAAATGTTACAGATCAAACTGATGAGGATTGCTGGCAATGACCGGTCTTCTATTGTTAAATGTGGGCCCGTAAGGCCCCTTCTCGGGTTAAAGGGACCGTGGATGAGTACATACAGCAAAAGCCGCAACAATTTACGACGGCAATTAATGCTTACGAGTAAGACCGTGTATTGCGCCCATGGGCCCAGAATAGTGGTGCTCATCTTGGGGCCAGCTTGAGTGGGGATCAGTTGTTGCTGTTGTTATTGTTATTGTGGTGGTTGTTGTAAGCATGAAAAAAAGCTGAGAGTAGAGAGAGACGTACTCAAGGAGAGTATGTTTATCTCTGTTAACGTAGCAAAGCTTTGTGTGAGTGAGCATAGCCAGACTAAATAATATTATAGGTGGTGTTCTCACGGTCCCAGGATTGCCCGCGGGCCCAACTTGCACACTACAGTCCCTCCTGTGACTTCGCCCACGCCGCGGCAACGTGTATCGTACCGTAACGAACGGGGATAACGGGTGCGACGAGAGCCGACCCACGCCGAGCTACGAGAGACGTTAGAAGGGTCAGAGGTCACCTCGCGCTCGCTGACCGTCACCCAGGCATCCCCGGGACGGTTCCTGCCCCCACCACCCTTACCGGCATTGTTGGGCCCGAGCACCGTCTCGAAACTTTATGGGAACTAAGCGAGCCGCTGGGTGGGGACTAAGCGGACCCTTCAAGGCTCCCCCTGGCTTTATCGGTAATTTTTATTGGCTTGCTGTCATAATCATCGATTGCTTATTACGTAAGGCCCGAAAATTTCGGTAAGGCCCAGAAATGGCACAGTGATTCATTCTCAAATTACAGTGATTGTCTTATGAGAAAAAATTAATGTTACGACTACTAAATATTTAAGGCCCAAAAATGGGCCAGTAGTAGTTCATTCAATCTAGTATTATTTTTGTTGAAATAAAAAACTTAAAAACATATGTGATAAATATATGTACCTACACAAGGCTCAAAATTTTGGTAAGGCCCAAAAATGAGAATTTATTTATAATAAAATACATATTGAAAATTTGACTATTTAGTAAGGCACAAATGTGTAAAAGACTCCAAGATTTAAAAAAATTTTTATCATCATCATATAAGGTTATAAATTGAAGAATAATTTTACTGAACATATCAAAAGAAATTTATCGTTCTAAGCATTTATTACGGAAGAAAAAATTTTAGTTGAAGAAGCAAATTAATGGTAACAGTCATTTATATGTGTTCGCGTTTTTTTATATTTTCTAAATTTCAATTAAAAAAATTAAATCAACAATAAATTATTCTGCGACAATAGACAGTCGACGAGAGATAGTCCGAAATTTTCACTTGCAACGCGGTAGTTTGAGTAATTAAGTACCATTCAAAAGTTATATCGCTACTTTGAACACTGAATACTTCTTTAAACATTAAACCTGTCGGTTGAATGCTAAAGACTTAAAAATTTATTGTTAATTTATTTAAATAATATTAATATGTCTGAATAGTATAGAACTTAAAAATGAATCTTGAGGTAAGCTGGTTAAAGTGTTAGTCTCTTTATAAATTGACGTCAAATTTTCAAACTGAAACACCAAACTGTCAAAAAAACTATTTTTTCGTGAAGCGATGGCAAGAAAATTGTAGCAAGAATTATAATATATGTTACTTAATAAATTTATTATAATTTGACTTAAATTAAAATTCGTTGAATGTCAGCAATTCTAATTGCTAAATTCAAAATTTTAATATTTTTGAATCAAGCGAAAACTTTTTACTATAAAGATAATTATTTCTCGGCATTTAAAAAAATAATGTACTTTTGATTAATTTTTTTTTAATTACAAAATTTCATGATATTTTAAATGCTTGCCCGCTAAATAATTATCCTCAAACAAGTAACCTTTAAATTTATACCTGTATCAAAATATAGAGCTACAGAAGGGTTACCCAGAAGACTGCTCGTTGACTTGGAATAAATGGGGTTATTTTGAGGTACGATTGTTAATAATTGGGTTATATCTGGAGATCTCACTTGTTTAAAGTATGTTTATTGTAACTATTTGTCTTTCTCGGTATGTGGGCCCGGCACTCGGTCAATATGATCTGGTTCCTGGCAGTTCCCAGGGGGAGGCCTTGGTTCCTGCCGCGTAGATAATTAGATCGCTACTAACCACCTCATCGGACTGTTGTTGCTCTTTCTGACCACTCGTTTTTATTTTGTTTGACGCATCTTGCGCCTCACCGTGTGCAAGCATTTACAATCGCTTATTCCCTTTACACGCCTCAACAACACATTTCTTCACGCTGCTGACTGCCCCGGCTAAACAGATAAAAACCTGAATAAATATCTCAAGATACATAATACATAAACCGAGCAGAGGGTTTTAATCCATTAAAAAACTGCTTCATCCCGCTAAACCAATCCTTTAGAACCCCGACAGGGACACTCTTCGGATTGATTCATCCAATTAAACTTTAACAGTTAGGTAAATTTACTTCTAATAAAATGTTTAGTGGCTCCAATAATTTTAAAAATCCTGATTGACACGTCGAAACAATAAAGTAACAATTAATCACTTGAGATGAATTTTAAAAAATTTGTAAAATCCAAAAGTGCACGCCTCATAACTCTCAATCATTTTTTAAGAAAAAAAATTGTGTAATTAATCTAAAAAAAAAAATAATAATTAAGTAATTTCTTACAGACTATTTTTTATTTTATTTTTTTTTTTTTAATATCGACGCCCATTTCTTTTCTTATATGCGCACACAGTCTCAAAAATCTAGCTTGATCAAGTGGCGGCATAGTTTTCACGTGAGAGAAATAAGAAAAATTCCATTTTTTTTTGTACGCGTGTATCATAGAGAATTTTAATAAAAATTCAATTTAAAAAAAAATAAGTAGAGTAGGCTACTGATATGAAATACGCTACCAGTTCATCGAATTCTTAAACTACTAAAAAAAGCCCGGTCTCGAAATATCAAATTATTCGGGAGTAATCGTTAGTACATATATAAAATAAGGATGACATCAGAACGTCCACGTAAAATTTTTTTCGAATCGTTTTTTTTTTCAAAATAGCAACATTAAATAATTTTAGAAAGTATAAGATGGTTTAATTCAAGTGTTTTTTCGGTGTACATCTTCTTACATTATTGTATAAGTGCAATATGGTTGTGATAGAGTCATTGGAAGATCCCAAAATTGCTTAGCCTTGACCAGTCGGATGTAAAGCACAACCTCACGCTATGAGGTGTGCAATTGTTTGAAATAGGAAGCGAAATAAAATTTTAAATTGTAAAGCACTCTCTTATGGTCGTTATTAAGTTGTAAAGATCTTATTTTTAATATAATTAACGAAATAAATTTTTTTTTTAAATGTCAGATCTGTTAAAAATAATTGAGTGTTTTTTTTATAGTTACAAATTTTTTTATCGTTTTACATAATTGCAGAGTGAATATGATGCAGGGAAAATACAAATTAGAAAATTAAAAATAATAATAATAATTTAAAAAACAAATTGATCAATTACTCAAGTATTTGACAAGATAAAAATATATTTATCCAGCAGCGTTATCGATTATTTGTAAAGGCTGAAAAATAATAATTGTTTATAAAAAAAGTAAAATCAAAGAGGATTTACCGCGTAGAGCGTACTACGGGATATTCTTAAGCAGGTATCATCGGTTTCGATTATTAATTTCCACAGTTAAAGTTGTTCCGGGAGTGGTCTCTGTGAGCACCCGCGGTTTTCATTTGGACCCCGAATAATTCATCCGCAACCTGATGGTGTGTATGGATTCTCGCAACATGAGGCCCCACCGTTTTTCCCCGATCAGGACGAACACGACGACTAGATAAAGTGCCATCTCAACTGACTCCACCTACGGCGCCATCCAGACTTAACTATACATATTTATATTTATATTGATATTTATACATGCATATGTGGTATTTGTGTATTCACATGTATGTGATATTAAATAACCAAATATAAATGTGATACTTTCAGCACCACCAACATCACGATCCTGGTGCTTGCCGCCGTCACTATGTGTATTTGTATATATAATCTTTCTCGGTGCTATTATTTTGGGCCCGAAACATAAATAATGCAGGCTCGTGTAGACAGGGACATTTTTTGTTGTGTGTGTTTGCGTGAAGCAGTTGAGTTTTTTTTTCAACAGAATGATTAAAAAAAAAAAAAAAAAAAAAAAAAAAAAACAAATATTTTTTTGTTACGAAAAATAATGTAAGTCCCAATAAATGGGCCTTATATTTCGAGTTATGACAGCTCGGAAGGACGATATGTTTAAATAGTAATTAATTTTATTTGATGTGAATTATTGAGTTCTCTTGCTTTTGAAACGTGTGAGGCCCATTTTTCACATGTACTTATAAAAGTTTTTATTTAAGGCCCATTTCTTACACAAGGCCCTTTTTTATACATCTTTAAACATGGAAATTTTTGTCAACGATAAGTGTTATTAGTCCCATTTATTGTGCGACCCAATCTAACATAAGATTCATTTTTGACCCAAGGCCCATTTTCATTAAATTGAAAAAATTATTGTAAACCTATTAGGCGCATTACAAAAAATGAATTAGAATTTGTATCAACAACAGCACTGATAAATTATATTCTATGAATTTTGAAACCAAAACAAGTTCTATCAGGTCCATTTCCACCGTAAGGCCCATTTCCCATAAGCTTAACCAAACCCATTTTCCACAAACTTTTAACTACCAATTCCTCTCAAACCTTTAATCTTCCGGCCCATTCAACCCAAATCACCAAAAAATTGATTTTATCAAATTTTTCACTGTCAATACCCCTCACTAATCCATTAAGACCCATTTACATTTTCATTCCCATTCATATTTCATAAACATCTCTGATTCACCACAATGAACTGCTTGAACACCCCGAAGTGATCAAATGACACAATAAGCCCCATTTTTCATAGATCCTTTCTCACCCATCCATCACGCATCAGCATTAACTATCAAAGGCTATTTCCTTACCCCGTCCCATTTTTATTTTCAGGCCCATTTCAATTCCACATAAATCTAAAAATTTATCTCAAAAATTCTTACCGTCATCATTATACAACATTTCTAGGGCTATTATTTACCTGTGATTAATAAATAAAACCATCAGTCTGATTGTAAAAAATGGGCCTTTCAATAAGGAATAAGAATAAGGCCCATAAAAAACTCTTCTTAAATTAGAGAGCTTCTCGTCATATACAAATACAAATTGCCAATACAAATATCATAGTTTACATTCAATATTTTGTAACTATACTTAGGGTCTTACACTCGGGCCCAACACAAGTCCCCACTTTGGGCCTTACATTCAGGCCCAACATAAGTCCCAATTTTTGGACATTAGACGGACCCAATATAAGTCCCCATTTTGGGCCTCAAATTGGGCCTTATCGTATAAAATAACTCGGAAACATGGTAGTCTTCACTTAATCAACGCTGTCTATATATCAATGAATAGTTAGTATTTTTGTTCGGCTTTGGCCAGTGCCAAAGTTAAAACACCGATATTGTATAGTATAATATAATATATAATATATTCTTCTGGTATATTATATTATTAATATTCATATATATCTGTAGTAGATGAACGCGCGCGAGCAGCGCCGAAATAACTAGCAGGGGGTCTTACCACCGGCATCATCATCTCCTTCCTCTTTTTAAAACTCTGGATGTGCCTGTCACCGATTGTGATTTGTTGAGTATATTTGCATTTTAGATTTACCCTGCCGCGTCTGATGCCGGTCTCTCTTAACCTTTTTTTCCACCTTTTTATATTTCTTCAAATATGTATGTGTAGAAGGAGACCATAGTTATAGTTCGGCATTGGCCAGTATTTGGAGAGGATTTTAGTGAGTAGCTGGGATGTAGTATGAGGATATTAATATGTGAATGAGGAGAGTTAATAAGTGAATAAACTACTTGATATTTATATATGTTATATCTTCAAAGCTATTTATATTTTTATATTTGTATTTTTATAGTATACTATAGTAGTTATAGTTGAAGTTACGGATTATGGATATTTAGCTTTCATTTCTCTGGACGTAAAGGACGGAGCACCACTTGTCGGGACTTGTTTATGCAAGTTTAAAGAATGATTAGGCGGTGATTTCGCGGCGGGAGGCCTTGTGTGTTACTGCCCCACTATCTTTGATTATGTTAGTGGTCCGCTCGAGATTTGAGGCATCGTTATTTTGGGTATACTTGGGTGAAATTCTTAATTTTCTTGGTATAATCTTAAAATTTGTTGATATAAGAAAATTTTTCAAATCAATATTGTTAACTTCTTTTTTAGGACACCTTAATAATTGTTTTTACCTCTACAATTTAACTAATTAACTTCTATAGCAATAAATTTAATTATTATTATTTCAAATTAAAACCAACAGGTCAAATTTATGTATTATTGTCAGTGCAAAAATTCAAAGAGATTATTGACTTACCATTGACCCTATTATTGACAAGTCTTTCATTAAAGTTAAATTTATATTAACGATAATCACTTTTACTAATGCAAAACTATCAATAATTTTTATTATTTTAAAACTCGTTTAAAACCTAGCTTTTCTATATTTCTTACCAGGTTTTTTTTAGAAATTTTTTCTAGTCTCAAATACTTTGATTCTTACACAATCACATGACAGTATGTAAACATTAATACGTTGATATGTATGTTGAGGGAGTTAGGTTACCTTACATTATGGCCTATGTCATTAATTGACGCAAGTTAATTTTTGTGTCCCCATCATTGACATCTGCTATTTTAAACTTAATTTTAACTCGATAAAGTATAAATAAATGATTATATGGTCATTTAGACTATAAATAATCTAAAATAATTTTAAACAATGTAATTACATAAAAAAAAAGATTACACTGGATATAATCTGAAAAAACATTCCGTATAATTTGAATTATACTCAGTAGAATCTTGGATTATATAATTTTTTCGAAAATTGTGACGTTCAAATTTTTTCTTTTTTAGTTTATAAATTTTTTTGAAAATTTGTTAAAACTGTGATAATTATTTTTTTTTAATTCTTCATTTTTTGATGTATTTTTCAAAAATGAAATGCATGGATAGAAAATATTTCAGGAGCATTTAAGCACAATTTTTCCGATAATTTGGGGTTGAAAAATTTTTGGTAAATATTTTCGGGTCACCATTTTAATTTTAATTTTTTTGAATGAAATTTCTATTTGATTTTATTGATGTATTTTTTTTAAATACATAGAAAAAATGAATAATTTAAAAAAAAAAATTGATTACATTCTACTGAGTATAATTAAAATTATACGGGATATTTTTTCGAATTATATCCAGTATAATCTTACGCGTTATAACCAGAAAAATTACTTGGTCAAATCGGAGATTACACTGAGTACAATACAAAAATAATTTAGTATAATCTGGATTATATTTGATATTATCTGAATTTTTTTTTTTCACCACAGATGTCACTGAGAATAATATTAGAGAATATGCAGTGTCATTTTATTCTTTCCATGTAGATATATCTATAAGTAAAAAATAGGTAAAAAAATGAAATCCTTAATTTGAATAATTTTGATCGAAATTATACATAACTTTTTGTAAGTTTTAGTTTCAACGAAAAAAATCGTAATTCATAAACATGGATCGTAACAAGAAAAAATGAAGTTAGTTTAATTTTTAAAAAATGATGACCACTCGGAAGCACCACAAGAAAGCACTTAGTAGTGGAGGGTGATCATTGCGTCCAAAAATACATAAGTCTCTGAAACTTTCTCACAGTAGTAAAAATTTCTTAGCTTACTAACTACCGGGTATCGTGAAAAAGCCCAATATTTAATAATTATAATAACCGGCGCGTTACGGAGGATAAATGCCTGCACTCGTAACAGCGTCTTCCTCGGCAATCCGCAAAAATGCGTTTGGAAACGGAAAAAAAAGATTAGGGCCTTACCTCCCGACCGCACTTTGATGCCCGTACAATGACCGGTCTTAAAAACAGGCTGTACGGCGTACGGCGACGACCTAACCAGACTTAACTCGCATTTTGGCTGCTTAATGACGCTCCAAATATATAATAAAACAATTTTATATTGTGAATTATGAGAAGATACACACACCAGCTTTATGTTTATTACTTTCACTTTTTTTTTTTATCAGAAAGTTTGGAAAATTTAAAAGTACACGACTCATAATGCTGATTGAATTTTTAATGAAAATTACATTATTATTTTTATTTATAGAGTATAGTAAAAAGTGAGTAAATTTATTTGTCAGCTAAAATTTCGTAAAAAAATTTTTTTTTAAGCTCTTTCATTTTTCTATTATATATTTTAACGTCATTTTGTACAATTTAAGAGAAAAAAAATTTAATTGTTTAAATCATAAGATTATTCAGCTTGAAAAAATTTTTCCGAATCCCTAAACCATGAAAGAGAGTGCAAAAAAATTACGAATCTTTTTTTTCATGCAATTGCTTGGAATTGTGTGAGAATTATCAGTCTAGAAAAGTTTTTATCGGGAGATCCAAAAATTGGAATTTTCCCAAAAGAACTCTTTTTTTTGTATCTTGATATTATTTTTACTCGAGCGAAACCCGTAAAAAATTATTACAAAGTTTTAAAATTCTTTTTGTTACCTCAATTTTTGGTAGGAGTTATTTACTTCAACTACTTATCGATAAGTAAATGTTATTTTCTCAAAGATATTTCATTTTCGGATAATGAATTTTTTTTTACTTTTTTAGGGGGTACTCCATTTTGCCCCCAAAAAGTTAAAAAAATTTTTATTTACTTAGAAAACAACTTAAAAAAATAAGATTCAGCATATTTTAGTCTCTAATAACTTAAGATTTCCTTAAGTTTCCCGTTTTGCCCCCCTCCCCCTCATCAACTTGAATTTTTTTTATTTATTTTGAGTAAAAAAGTTAGGTTATACACTAATTTTAGTTAAAAAATTAATTTCTTTAACATAAATAGAACGAAATTCTTTTATTAGTGCACAGAAAAAAAAATTTACTTGAATCAAATGAATAATTTTGAAGAATTTTATCTTCTCGATTAGAGTAGAAAAATTCTTTAACTAAGAAATTTAATTTAATTCAAGAATTTTTCGTCTTGATTCAAGACAATGAAACTCTTCAAAATTATTTTCTTGATTCAAAATGTTTTTTCTTGATTCAAGTTAATTTTTTCTTTCAGTGTGTGAGTCGTGAAAAGTTTGGAAATAATATTTCATATATAGCATTTAATTTTTATGGAGAAGACATGTATATTTTTATTAAATTAATTCAAGCAAGTAATTATTGAATCTAATGGATGTTAATTTTGGATCAACATCATCTATTCTAGATCCTTTGTGCCCAGAAGAACCTATAGTAGTACCAGAGGATAAAAAAGACAAAGGACGATGAATAAAAAAAGCCAATAAGAAATTAATAAAAGCACAATCGATTCGTTGTGCATTCCGTCACAGCCATTGAATGACAGTTTGATAATTGATCATTATTGTGAATAGGTATAGATGTATATGTATTGACGATGTTACTGGGCACATATGTGAACATGTGTGTGTATCACATATATAAAAGAATCGCGCCCTGTCGCGCAGGAGTTACCAGTCAGGTCGTAAGGTCTTCGTGCCGGACGCCCGCTGCGTGTGTCGCGGCGTACCATGAGATATTTATTTTTTTATTTTTATTATCGATTATTATTTTTTATGTACGTTTATTCGGGCTTTTATATACCTCGTTATGACTGAGAAGCCTCGCTGTAGCTCATCCCTAAGAGCTAAGAGAGGAGAGTCGAGATATGCACCCGACGAATTAAATCCAATAGTCACTTGGTCAGTTAATAAAAGGACTTCTGTGTTGTAAATTTCTTTGAGCCTTGCATATAATGTCACGAAAGTAAGGGTCATATTTGTGATAAATATCGTACTCCAGGCGAGACATGGGCTCCAAGTTTTTTATCCATGGAAAAATGGTAGCTCTATCATTTTTAGATTTTTTTTCTTTCCAGGAAATTATTATGACTTGATCGTATAAAGAATGGCGAAGAACGGTTCGTTGCAGGACGGTAAATACTGAGATTTTTGCCCGATTGTTTGATAAATTGATGATCGAAATTTTTGGTTTATTATTTATGATATCAATTGTTTAAAAAAGACTAAGAACAATTGAAATTTTTATCAATAAAAATAATTAAGATTTTTGGAATTGAAAGCAATTTAAAAATCAATTGCTATCACAAAATTAAAGTTTCATTTGTTGTAAAACAATTGGAAGTTTTATTATTTAAAACAATTGAGATTTCAATTGATATCACACAATTAAAATTTCAATTCTTGTCACACAATTAGAATTATAGTTGTTGAAAAAAATTGAAATTTCAATTGTTTAAAAAATTTTTTACTTAATTTTTTTCAGAACAAAATTACGACCGAATTTTTTTGTTTATTTAATAATTATTGAATTGTTTCAAAAAGACTAAAAACAATTGAGATTTTTATGATTTAAACCAATTGAGATGTTGATCATTAAATACAATTGAGATTTTAATTTTTGTCATTAAATTAAGATTATTATAATTAAAAACAATTGAAATTTTTATCAATAAAAATAATTAATATTTTTGGAATTGAAAGCAATTTAAATATCAATTGTTGTCACAAAATTGAAGTTTCATTTGTTGTAAAACAATTGGAATTTTTATTATTTAAAACAATTGAGATTTCAGTTGATATAACACAATAAAAATTTCAATTCTTGTCACACAATTAAAATTATAGTTGTTGAAAAAAATTGAAATTTCAATTGTTCAAAAAATTTTGTACTTAATTTTTTTCAGAACAAAATTACGATCGAATTTTTTTGTTTATTTAATATTTATTGAATTGTTTCAAAAAGACTAAAAACAATTGAGATTTTTATGATTTAAACCAATTGAGATGTCGATCATTGAAAATGATTGAGATTTTTGTTTTGGTCGGGTAAATAATTTAGATTTAATGATTAAAAACAATTAAAATTTTTGTCATTCAAAATAATTAAAATTTTCGAGATTAAAAGCAATTCAAATTGCATCTGTCCGAAAATTGAAGTTTTGTTTGTTGTAAACAATTGAAATTTCAATTGTTTAAAAAATTTTCTTAATTTTTTTCATAACAAAATGATGGTAGAAATTTTTACAAAAGTATTTACTTCGATTGTAAATTAGAACCTGTAATTAAAATAGTTGTAAACAATTTAAAAGATAAAATATTTTAACGGAACTATTATTAAGATTTGAATCGTAAAAAAAAGTCATGACAGAAATTGTTGGAAAACAATTTACAACAATTGCGATTAGAAATTTGCAGTTTAAATTATTTTAAACAATTGTTAAGATTAATTTTTTTAAACAATTCGAGGGTACAACTGTTAAAAAATTTGATGATTTATTATGTTCTATTAAAAGTTGATAATAATTATTGTTGAAATATTTTCGACAGTTTTAAATTATATTTTAAGATTAATTAATAGTACAAGTTGTTTAAAACAATTAACAAGCTGAATTGTTTCAAAGCAATCAACGAATAGAATCGTTTGAAAAAATTAACAAATTATATAGTTTGTTCTTTAAAAAGTTAAAGTTAGAATATTTCCACGAAAAATTTACAATTCCAATTGTTTAAAACAATTAACACAATCAATTATTATGAAAAAACTAATGAAGAGACTTGTTTAAAAAAATTTAATTGTTACAATTGATGAAAAAATAATGCCGACAACAATTATTTATCAAATTGTTGAACACGCTGATGTTTCTTTTAATTATGATTCAATCAATAAATAAAGTGTAATATCATCTTTAAAAATCTATAATTAACTACTTAATTAATTATTTTATTTAACTTTCTTTTAATCAATTTCAATTGTCTAAAATAATGGACGAAATGTTCATAAATCACAAGTAAGCAAAATTTAATTATAAAAATTGATAACACAAAAGTTTGAAATTTCTTTTTAGTGAAAAAATTTCCGTAAACAATTGAAATATTGGGGTAAAACAGAATGTCAAAATAAAACAAAATTTCACGATAATTCTTATTTAAATAAATGTTGGCTATAAAGAGATTATGAAATAAAATTTACATTTCATAAAATAATGGATCACGGAACTGAAAAGTGAGCAGATAAATAAAAATCCAGCAACGTCGTCGTAATTTAAACCGACTTATAAGCGGATCGTAAAGCAGACGCTCGGATCTGTCGCAGTGTCAGAGTGTCCACCGCGTGTGGCAAAGAGTAAAAACATATCATGGATTATTCAACTACTCTCTACTTTCTTCACAATATAATGCAATATAGCATATAATACTATACTATACGACTACGAACTTAAAGTCTTAAGTCACTGAAAATCTGCAGACACACATACTGGAAGTATACACAGACTAAAATGTTTAATAAAATGAAAGAGCAGCAGGATCTTTGGACGCAACATGATCACCCGCAGTTTGGACTCAAGATCGAAACCATCGATCGAGTATCAGCACTGAATTCGTCTTTGCCTCTGCTTATTTTTTTCCTTCTTTTTTACCCAACCGAAATCTGCTTTTATTTGATGCGCTCCTAAATATAATACCAAAGATAAAAGCTGGGAGGAAAATTATAACAGACAGAGACAAAGATAAGAGGAAGTATTCCGATTCTGGTGAGCCAAAGGTAAATCTGACTTTTATTTTAGATGCATGAGAAAATTGAGAAATAAAGAGTCGAGTAGGTATTGTCGGTGTCAGAGTTATGTAAAAAAGATGAATAGAAGGTACAAGGAGAGAAGAAGAAGAGATGAGGAACGGTGGGCACGGGTCGCCATTAAGTAGACCCCCTGCCGCGTGCCCTAAGGCAACCCTTCACAAAAAACTGTAATTGGAAATATTTTTCCTCCTTTTTTGTAAAAAATAATTTATTAATCTCGGGGTTTTTTTTGGTACCAGGAATTTCGAACTCTTTTTTTACGAATTGTCTTTTATTTAAGACGTAGGAGTGTAACGGTACCTAATTTTAACCGATTTTGATAAAGACAATACTTGGTATCATTTTTATTCACACAAAAAATTTTGCAAGGTGGATGATTTTTTATAAATTTAATTAATTTAAATTAAGGGAAATTTATTCTATAAAGGATTTTATTATATTTAATAAATTTTATTTATTAATAAAAAAAATTCTATGGAATCAAATCGTTGTTTTTTGGTGTAAGTTTTTATCAGATCTCCTTGTTTTGAGGTTCTAGGAAGACATTGCGACTATTTCCGGGTTTACGTCCGGCCGTGTGTGTATGTGTATAAGATGCGTAAGATGTCCGGGTGCATGTGAATTATGATAATCACGATACTATTTAGAGATGAGCGTGATATTTTTTTTTCTCTGTGTTCAGTTTCAGGGTTGTTTTTTTTGTTGTTTCTAAAAAGTGTTACCTCGCCGGAGAAAAGCCTTGAGATATGAAATCCTTTAAAAGCGGTAAGTGGTAATAAAAAATTTTCTATTTTGAGACTTGAAGTTGCAGAGAGTGAGTATAAAATGCGAGTAAACCAGTTATCGAGGATGTTTTTTGTTTGTAGATTATTCGGGTAATCTAGCGGTTACCTAGGGAATTGGGTGTCGCGACGTCATGCTGAGCGTTGATGGGCTCATTCCATCGAGCAGGTTAGATCGGGTTTTGGTAATTAGCTTTTTTGCTGCCAATTACTGCTTAAGCTGATTTACATAGCCGTTTGTTTATTATTTTTTTACTAATCGCTTATTTCAGTTTTTAAATTTACAGCCTGTGACTTATTACTTTTGATTTGGGTTTGAGTATTATATGCTAGTTTTTTTGGTTTATTTTTGGTGATTTATTGTCACTGTTTATGAGTTATAGACTGTAATGGAATTTTTATAATAAAGATCTCAGTTTTTTCAAAAATTTCACAGGGTTAATTTTAAAAATATAAGCGTTTTAATAAATTTTTTACATTTTAAAAAATAAAAAAACTAATTCTATTGAAATGATTTTGAAAATTTAAAATTGACGTGAAAAAGTGTTTTTTCATTGACTTTATAAAAAAAATTTATAAATAAATTTAACTGCATCAAATTCTATAAGCTCCAAAAGTGCACGTAATCTCATTTTCCATAATAAAATTGTAAAGAAAGGTAAAGTGTTTTTCCGGGACATTTATGTGTAAATATTATACTACAAGTACGATATAAAATAAATAGAGACAAATTTAGTTCAAGAAATCGCTTGATTTTTGTAAGCTAAGAGTCGAGCACTACCTCATCCGCTTGGCTTATGAGGCGTGCAATAATCAAAAAAGTATTACACGAGAAGAATTTGTTATCGTTAATATTTAATAAGCCTGATTAACAGTTAATAAATGATTTTTGAACATGAGAATTTAAAAATATTTATTCAAAGTTAACAAACATTTGTTAATTTTTTATTAGTATTTGTTAATTTTTAATAATAGCATTTTCTTTTCAAAGAAATATTTATTAAAAAATAATCAAGGTACCGGCGGGTAATAAGACCTAGTTAAGGGAGATTTTGAAAAAAATCGAAAATATTGCATTTAATTATTGCAATGTATCATTAATTTTTAAATTAATACATCAGCCATAAAATATAATGGAGTAATGGTAATTTTCACCATAAACAAACGCAAAATTAAATTTTTCCAAAAACCTAACGAATAGGCCTTATTTTACTACGGAAGGTTAATAAGGCCTGCGGGTTATACATACTGGAAATAGTTATACTATTTTTAAATATAAAATAGAGATGGATATATGAGGCATCAATTTATTCGTGATATGATTGGTCGAATATATCATAAGCATGAAAATATATGCAAACTCTATAAACTTTCAGCGACATTTCTGTGCTAGATGCTTCTGCTAGAGAAGTCTTCAGCGGAAGCGGTTATTTTAAATAGCATTTCTATCACTTAAGCCTTATTTTCCGCGGGTACCTCAGTTACACTTGTTAATTGGATAAACTGTATCCCAATAAAAAAATTAATAAATTATTCTATCAGTGTAACAAACATTAAAAATTCTGAGGCCGTAGAGTTAAAAAATCGCGTTAAGTCGTATTGATTTTTTAACCAATTTTCAGATTTTGTTCAGCTAAATCTCAACAATACCAAAAAACTAATCGTCGATCACTAATAAAATCAGCCCATTCACCGTAAGTCCTTCTTCCACCATCCTTACAAGTATCATTGAATGAAAAATGACACATTATCCCCAACATGTCACCGATATCTTTAGAATCAGTGACCGTCCCAAAAAAATTATTATAATAACCCAACTACTCGTCTTGGCTTCACCGAAATCTTCTAATGGAATGAACCATAAATTGATCCATCAAAGCCATCCTAAAATATTAAAAAATAACATATTTTATAAAATCTGCGTCTATACCCAAAAACCACTAATTACCTGCAATACCTCGTTGAAATAGAACGTTGATGTGATTCTTGGACGTAATTCTGACTGCGGTACAGCAACTCCGCCCCCGTTGAAAAATCGTTCGCCGATCAGCGGGTGTTCTACGGTCGACTGTAGACTGCCATGGGATCGAGTTTTAAGAAAAAGGTTTAAAGTCTCTACCAAAAGCAGAGTAAGCTACCGCTGCCCGTCTGGCCCAGAAATTATTAATTGTCGGTTAAGTTCTGGAAGCAGTTTCTTGAGATCATGTGTTGTTATAAAAGAAATAAAAAAAACTGAAGAAGGGGCCCTGGGCTCCAGAATCCCTAAATTGGTGGCACTGATCCCGGGTCCAATTCTTCCAGGTAGCTGCCGGTTAAATACAAATGAATAATCCAGTGAATCATAACTCCAGCCTCCAAACGTGGATGTTGAATTGTAAGTGACCTTACCGTGGTATGAATTGGTCATCATCATCATCACCAGCGATGACCAGGGCTCAGGCTTCTGATGGACCTTCTGTTGCTATTGTCTATTGTCTACGAAGAATATTAAATGCGTTATGCCTATTGTTGCTACTTTGTAACTTGTAGCTCTATTGAAGCAAAGTAAGGCGTGGTTCATCTTTCTTTCTTTTAGCTTCCATTGTCAGAATCGGGATCGAGGATGGAATCATGATGAAGAGAGAGACTTTTGTTGAAAAGACCAACTAATGTAAGAAAATTTTTAGAATAAAAGCGAGTTAATAAGCGACATTCAAGGCATTTTGTTGGTGATGGTTGATGGTCTGTTATTTTTCACCCTCTTCAGTGTCATTCGAACGGTGATGCTCAAATTTATGGCGGCCTTGTCTTTAATACTTTGGGACAATAGATGCGATTTACCAGAGGAGTTGAAATTGAGGATGATGATCATCATCAATTTAAGAGAGCGAGTAAGCTATTTTTTAGACCAACTGCCTGTTTTTTTGTTTAAGTAGCTGGGGTTTAATTACCGTTTAATCAGCGGACGTACAAGTCATTGCGTCTCTATTAATTTTTTGGGTTGAAGTATAATGAGGATCGGGATAACTGGTTAAGGCTTAGCTGGTAATTTAATTTGAAAGTATTGACAGCAAACAACTGGGCTTTTGTTCCGGGATAATAAGATTGATTCTGAGACAGATTTGGAATTTTTTGAGATAGATCAATTTTAGGGGTATGACGAGATTTAAACCGCGATCAAAATACCCATTCTTGAAATTTTTAAACATTCATTTTTAACTTCCCGCTTTGAAAATTAATTTTGATACGTTGGAAGTTATCAATTTCAATTTGATTTTGAAATGAATTGTACCTCTTGGTTATGATCTTAATAAAAATTAAGTCCTGTTAAAGTACTTTATCGAAGTTTTACTTAAATAAAATTAGTTAAGTAATTAACTAAGTACGAAAATGGCTTGTCGATACATCTATTTTTTAAATTTATAGATAAATCAGACGTGAAGAATGAGATAAATGGTAATAGTTCAAAAATATAGCAAGCAGGTGAAAATAAAAATTTTAAGATGAAATTCTGTTAGAACGAGAAACTTTCCCAAAAAGTGAACAATGAAATTTTAAATTCCAAATTATTACTTTTTAAATTATTAAAAATTTTCTATGAGATTATTGCAACACCCTTTAACATTTTTACTTAGTGGATTATTGTCGCCAATTTATTGACATGTTGAAGAATATTATGCAGAAATAACGATCTCTGCTGGCGTGTACGTCGAAATATAAAACCAGCTTCAGTTTAGTGTTTTATGATAGCAAGTATTTTAGAAATTAGTTCATGTACTAGCTCGATTGTATGTCTGTTTATGCATTGATTACTATCTGTCAGAGTGAGCTGATAATTACGCATAGTTAGACGGCTATAAAGAATAATAATGCTTCACATTAAAGTGATTTATTTTGTAGCTAATGAGTTTGTATTATGAATTCAGGTTAACGATCAATTTTGTTGTAGCAAAAAATTTTCGTTGTTACGAATGTGGACTATTCATTCTTATTTTGCATTTTCGAGGATAAGGACATGCGTCAAAATCCTAGATATCAATAAGTAGTCATCGAAAATTGAAACAATTTGATTATGTGGATAAAGAGGTCTATATTATGTTTGTATTTTTTAATATTCCGTCATGTGACGTGCTACAGTATCAAGATTTCTGAACCTGCAAAAAGATCTCCACAACTCCATCGTCATGCAGTAAGTTATCTAATTTCTATAACGATTAACAGTTTTGATTGACAATTCTCTCGTCGATTACAGAAAAAATTAGCAGAAATGTGTTTCACAAATAATTCAAGTTCAGTGGTGATTTCCGAGGATTTACTAGGCAACGATTGGGATCCAGGTGGAAACTCCCTGATTGTCATTGATCGTGAATTCAAAAAGCAGATCACTGGTTTCATATCATCATACCCAACGTACGTACTCTCATTCGATACGATGGAATATCTTAAGACAACCATGGAGCATCTCCAACAATCAAAATTCTGGAGCATTAAGTCGCCGTTTTTGATAGTCGAATCTGAATCTCGGTGTTCGAACGCTGCAAAAGTACTAGAATTCATGTGGCAACAGGATTTATTGGCTTCTTACTACATGTGTAGTGATGAAAATTTAACGAATGTTTTTACCTTGAATCCTTTTAAAAGTTATGCTCCAGCGCCGTGGGTTCAGATGGAAGAACTTAGCGATAATAATACGAAATCAACACTATTCGCTTTAAAGTATTCAAGAGGTAGGTAATGCTCTAAAAATACATTCATTAATGGCGTTTGTTTTTTTGGCTATCGGTCTAAAATGATTGAATTATTTTCAGATAAAAAAATATGTGAAAGTATAACTTTTGACAAGACTCAAGAATTGAACGGACATGAGATAAATATAGCATTTTTTTTTGATTTAAAAAATGTTTCTCCCGATAAACTCAATATCGAATTATCAAAGTTTCGAGGGTCATGGAAGAGATTAAGAATTGTCACGGTTGAAACTTTAATAGCCTATGTTAAAGCCAGGCGTGTATACAATTTTTTTCCTACATCTATTATCGATAGATCTCTCTCAAATGGATACCTAAAAGAATTAGTTGGCAAAATGTGTGATATTATCGGTAAGACAATACAATTAGCAAATACCAACTATCAATACATGGATATAATAACAGAATATGATGAAGTTGAATTTTCGATTCTCACAAAAAAGTCAAACTATTTAGAGGCAGTCAGTCAAGTTACTTGCAATTATCAATTTCTGTTTTTGATTATCTTTATTCTGATGTTGATTGCAATGATAGTGATGATTAACAACAAATTTGATATAAGTGGTAGTATCTTGTACGTTATGAGCTTGACGGCGGGCATGGGAGTTCTCACACCCCTGGACCGGTTGTCAATGCGGATAATCTACATTTTCGGCTTCATATTCATCTTCACGGTGATGCCCGATTTTCAAGGCCAAGTATCTGCGATACTGTCAAAACCGTTGAGGCGCAATGTCGAAACCTTGAAAGACCTCTACGATAACAAATACCACGTTTTCTATGATGGAACGTTAGAAAACGATATGGTAAACGAGAAGCTGTGGGTTACTGATGAAGAGAAACAATATTTGAAAAAATCAAATTTCTCACAACTATCTAAATGCGCAGTTGAGGCACAATTTAATGCTCAAATTGCTTGTATTCAGTTGAGGGCTCATCAGTTGCAGTATTCCTCGATATTCAAAAATCTACATGTATCAAAAGACGTGATTTTCAAAAAGTATTTTATACTTTGGTCGAGGAAAAATTGGAGCATCAAGGATAAAGTCGATAGAGCAAGTTTGTTTCATGTTGAGGTAGGCGTTGTGTTTCCTTCAAAAGATCAATCTGATAAGTATCATACTGAAAAAATGAGGAAAATGAAACGAATTGAAGAAAGTAGTCATTTTGAATACATCGAATTTGATACCTTGTTGCTAAGCTACATGATCGTTTTCGGGCTTTTATTGTGGGGGCTTGTTGCTTTTGGGTTTGAGCTGCTCTTTCACAAGTACGAGACACGTCGCAGACAAGCTTTGATAAGACGACATCACCGGAGGTTCGACCGAGAGCAGGAAGAAGCTTTCTTCTTCCCATAGCAGATTTTTCTTCCCGAACCTCGTCAGCATTTTCTGGAGTGAATTTTCCTATTTTGGCCATCAAAATACCTGTTGATTTTTTCCTCCAGAATAGCTCAGTGTTATCCTTCCTCTATATATTTACTAAAACTATATGGTGGAAGATAATTCGTACCTTAATGAGTGAAGTGTTTTATATTTTTGTGTGTGTTTCCAAAAACAAAGTAAACGAAGAACATATGTAAAATTTGAACTTTTTATTTAGATATGCAGTGAAGTTTTCTATAATTAGTTAGTATATTTTTAGTGTACGAATATTTATTTAGTCTGTCGTTATGCGTGTCATATGGGAAAAAAAAATTTTTCCCGTTAGACTCAGAATTGGAATTATTTATTCTGAAATTTTTTTGTGTGTCATCTTTTTCATTTTACAAAATTTATTCAAAACTTTATTTAAACAAAGTCGAAAAAAAACATACAAATTGATTCCTGTTAAAGTATATTGTTGAAGTTTCGTGTGAATAATTTTGATTAAGTATTTACGAAAGCAGGTTGTCTACACAGTTAATTTTTCGACAAATTGGGCGTGAAGAATAAGGCATACGATAAATAGTTCAGAATCATAGCAAGCATGTGGAAATAATAATTTTGAGATGGAATTATGTTGAATCGAGAAATTTTCTCAAAAGTGAACAATGAAATTTTTAACTTCAAATAATTACTTTAATTAAGAATTTTCTACAAGTTTATTGTAACCTCCTTTGATATTTTTCGGTTGTGAATTGTTGTTGCCAATATAGAGACATGTTAAAAGAAAGTTGTGTGGATATATCGATCACAAATGGCATACATTTTAGTACATAAAACAAGGTTTAGTACAGTCCTTCCTGATAGCAAACGTTTTGGGAATTGAGTCATATGTTTACTTGACCGGATGTCTGTTTGCCCATAGATTACTATCTGTCACTGTGAGCTGATACTCGAACACAATTAAAAACCTATAAAAAACAATAATGCTCTTGATCGAAGTGGCCTATTTCGTAACTTATGGACTTGCATTATAAATTCAGGTTAAAAATTATCATTGTTGTAGCAACAAGACTTTATTGCTGCGCATGTAGAAACTTCAGTCGTATTTTGCATTTCGAAGGATAAGCACGTACTTCAAAATCCTAGATATCAATCAGTAGTCATCGAAAATTGAAACAATTTGATTATGTGGATAAAAAAGTCTATATTATGTTTGTATTTTTTAATATTCCGTCATGTGACGTGCTACAGTATCAAGATTTCTGAACCTGCAAAAAGATCTCCACAACTCCATCGTCATGCAGTAAGTTATTTAATTTCTATAACGATTAACAGTTTTGATTGACAATTCTTTCGTTGATTACAGAAAAAATTAGCAGAAATGTGTTTCACAAATAATTCAAGTTCAGTGGTGATTTCCGAGGATTTACTAGGCAACGATTGGGATCCAGGTGGAAACTCCCTGATTGTCATTGATCGTGAATTCAAAAAGCAGATCACTGGTTTCATATCATCATACCCAACGTACGTACTCTCATTCGATACGATGGAAAATCTGAAGACAACCATGGAGCATCTCCAACAATCAAAATTATGGAGCATTAAATCGCCGTTTTTGATAGTCGAATCTGAAACTCGGTGCTCGAACACTAAAAAAGTTCTAGAATTCATGTGGCAACAGGATTTATTGGCTTCTTACTACATGTGTAGTGATGAAAATTTAACGAATGTTTTTACCTTGAATCCTTTTAAAAGTTATGCTCCAGCGCCGTGGGTTCAGATGGAAGAACTTAGCGATAATAATACGAAATCAACACTATTCGCTTTAAAGTATTCAAGAGGTAGGTGATGCTCTAAAAATACATTCATTAATGGCGTTTGTTTTTTTGGCTATCGGTCTAAAATGATTGAATTATTTTCAGATAAAAAAATATGTGAAAGTATAACTTTTGACAAGACTCAAGAATTGAACGGACATGAGATAAATATAGCATTTTTTTTTGATTTAAAAAATGTTTCTCCCGATGAAATCAATATCAAATTATCGAAGTTTCGAGATTTTTTGTCCAGTGAAAGAATTGTAACTATTGAGACTCTGATAGCCTATGTTAACGCCAGGCGGGTATCCTATATTTTTCCTACATTTATTATCGATAGATCTCTCTCAAACGGATACCTAAAAGAATTAGTTGGCAAAATGTGTGATATTATCGGTAAGACAGTCCAATTAGCAAATACCAACTATCAATACATGGATATAATAACAGAATATGATGAAGTTGAATTTTCGATTCTCACAAAAAAGTCAAACTATTTAGAGGCAGTCAGCCAAGTTACTTGCGATTATCAATTTCTGTTTTTGACCATCTTTGTTCTGATTTTGATTGCAATAATAGTGATGATTAACAACAAATTTGATATGAGTGGTAGTATCTTGTACATTATGAGCTTGACGGCGGGCATGGGAGTTCTCACACCCCTGGACCGGTTGTCAATGCGGATAATCTACATTTTCGGCTTCATATTCATCTTCACGGTGATGCCCGATTTTCAAGGCCAAGTATCTGCGATACTGTCAAAACCGTTGAGGCGCAATGTCGAAACCTTGAAAGACCTCTACGATAACAAATACCACGTTTTCTATGATGGAACGTTAGAAAACGATATGGTAAACGAGAAGCTGTGGGTTACTGATGAAGAGAAACAATATTTGAAAAAATCAAATTTCTCACAACTATCTAAATGCGCAGTTGAGGCACAATTTAATGCTAAAATTGCTTGTATTCAGTTGAGGACTTATCAGTTGCACTATTCCTCGATATTCAAAAATTTACATGTATCAAAAGACGTGATTTTCAAAAAGTATTTTATACTTTGGTCGAGGAAAAATTGGAGCATCAAGGATAAAGTCGATAGAGCAAGTTTGTTTCATGTTGAGGTAGGCGTTGTGTTTCCTTCAAAAGATCAATCTGATAAGTATCATACTGAAAAAATGAGGAAAATGAAACGAATTGAAGAAAGTAGTCATTTTGAATACATCGACTTTGATACCTTGTTGCTAAGCTACATGATCGTTTTCGGGCTTTTATTGTGGGGGCTTGTTGCTTTTGGGTTTGAGCTGCTCTTTCACAAGTACGAGACACGTCGCAGACAAGCTTTGATAAGACGACATCACCGGAGGTTCGACCGAGAGCAGGAAGAAGCTTTCTTCTTCCCATAGCAGATTTTTCTTCCCGAACCTCGTCAGCATTTTCTGGAGTGAATTTTCCTATTTTGGCCATCAAAATACCTGTTGATTTTTTCCTCCAGAATAGCTCAGTGTTATCCTTCCTCTATATATTTACTAAAACTATATGGTGGAAGATAATTCGTACCTTAATGAGTGAATTGTTTTTTATTTTTGTGTGTGTTCTCACAAACAAAGTAAAAGAAGAACATATATAAAATTTGAACATTTTATTTAGATATGCAGTGAAGTTTTCTATAATTAATTAGTACATTTTTAGTGTACGAATATTTATTTAGTCTGTTGTTATGCGTGTCATATGAAAAAAATAAAATTTTCCCGTTTGACTCCGAAGTGAAAGTATTTATTCTGAAATTTTTTTGTGTGTCATCTTTTTCATTTTATACAATTTGTTCATGGCTTTATTTGACCGATTTTGAAAAAAAAAATGAACAATTTAATTCCCATCAAAAGAATTCGATAAATCTTGGCTGCATTTATCAAAACGTAAGACAAAATTTATTGCAAAACTGACAATAGAAATATATTTCGTTAAAGCAGTTGACGGATGCGGTGTCTGTCAATTTTAAAAAAGTGCCTCGAGCCACCGTAACCCGTTGTTAATATTTTAAAATCCCATACCAGCGGACCAAAAAAATAATAATTCGCTGTTAGTATATATAACTCCACGGACGTCCCGCTGCGTAAAATTGTCTTTTGCCTGATGCTTTGAGATGCTACTCGACCACAACGCGAGAGGGACCGGCGTGTAATTATTCCTCCGGCCATAACTTATCCCCGTCCTGTCCGCATAGTGTTGTCTGCCGATTAACAATCGATCCAATTCAGTCATTTGCCAAACAGATCGAGAAACTTTTTTTAGAGTAATAAATACATTCTCATTTACCTACAATAAAAATTTTCTGTCATTTAATGAAAAATAATTTTAAAGTCTCACACTTCCTTAAGTGACAAGATAGAATTTTCTTTATAGTAAAATTATTCGCTTGATTTCAGAATATAAAAGTTTATATTTAATTCTTAGAATTACTATAAGATTCAATGAGTTCAAATTCAAGGTAAGTTAAAACATATTTACCATACAGCACATATTATTATTTTTGCTATTACTTCTTGCAATTGCTCCAACAAAAAATTGTTAACTTGCTTGAAAATTAGGAGTTAATTTATAAAGATTCTCTTAATCAATAACCTCAAGAATTGTTCTTAAGTTACATAATATATACGTAGAAAAAATATCTTTGGTATAAAATAAGAAATTTTCTAATAAAAAATTGATTTGTTGAAAACTTTTAACGATTTTATTTCTTATCTGAAGAAATAAAAATTTTTTTCACAATAACTTTCTTTAAAAAAAAATGTTTATTTTATTTTTATTAAAAATTGTTTTTTCTAAAATTAAATAAACTTTTTTTTTAACCAGAAATTTACTGTAAGAAAATTTTTTATTTCATTAGCTAAGAAATAAATTTGTTGAAAAATTTAAACAAATTAATTTTTTATTAGAACATTTCTCATTTTTTTCAACAGAACTTTTTTCTCGTAGAGTATTCAGACGTATTGATATTACTTAAGATGTATTGATGTTGTTTAGTGTTAAAAGAAGTGTTTGAATTATCAAATATAATTTTTGAATTGCACTTAATTATTTGATTTACCACTTTGCAAGTGAAAACTTTGGACTATATCTCTCCACCCATCGGCTTTTGCAGAACTATTTACTATTGATGAAATTTATTCTATTAAAATAAAGAAAATTGCAAATACTATAAAAATTTCTATTACGATCAATTTGCTTCTTGAAATAATTTTTTTTTTTTTTTTTAGTGATGGAATAATTAAAACCACAATTTAATTATAAAAAATTAATTATTGAACCGAGGAATACTGAAGCCAAAACTGCGCTAAATTGCAAAACGGTATCATTAAACTGAAGAAGCTATCGGTCATTACAAGTTATCATTATAATACCATTGAAATGTTCCACAATTTATTACAGCTCGAATCAATTTCACCAAAAATTATTGAGGTAATTTTTTGTACCCGTGAACAACCAACCACCGAGGACTAATTACATATTAATTCAACAACTGGGTATAGTCTAGACCTAGATGAGGCTATCAAGTCACAGCAGGGAATCGCGACACCCTTGTCTGACGGGCTTTATATGGGAACCCATATTACTCATCTACATTTCGTTAAAAGTTAACTTAATGGGTTATCTTCACATCCCTTTTCATTCTCCATTTATATATACACTAACAACAACAATAATAACAATAATGGATGCATAAAAGAAATGGTAAAGTTTTGTTGGACTTGTTCGCCGTATAGTTGGGGTTCCAGCTTCTAATTCTTATACGGTCACGCGCTTTACGATACCCAAGACATAAACTCTGGATTCCGAGTTTCAAGTCTGAAATGTGAGAATTGTAAAAGTTACCATCTTAAATTTTTAGTTTAATGCCGCAGTCTAAATAATTTCGTTTACATTATTACGATTCAAAATCAATTCGATATTTTCACACTGATAAAAGCATTTATTTCTATTTAATAAGATTTAGAATACAAGCGTAGCCATCTACCGATAATACTTAAGGGTCATTGATTAATTACGTAAGAAAAATTTCGGTGAATTTTGACCCTCCCCCTACTCCCCCGATACTATCTTGATCTTCTAAATAATAAACTGTTATATTAGGAAAGGATCAGTTTCACTAAAACTTACAGTTTAGCATGGATCCATCATTTTAATTTTTAACAAGTAATAATTTAAATATTAATTTTAATTTTTTTTAATTTAATTTAAATGTACTATAATTTTTTCTATAGAACCATGGATAACAGTAAAAACATATGAAATTTTAATAAGTTATTTTTTTTTCTTAATAAAATAAAAATTCGACTGTACACTTTAAAATTAAAAATAACTATTTGGAATCCAAAATAGAATTAGATTTTTAATATTGAATTTTGATCCACGAAATATTACGTAAGAAAGAATTTTACCTCCTTCCCGACCAACATAATAATATGTAGAGATTTTCTTAACCCCCGCTCCTCCTCAATACCCTTACGTAATTAATGAATGGCCCATTACCAAATAAATATTTTGTACCTACTACTAAATAGTATTTGGTGGAAACAAGTATTTATATCTATGTAATAAGGCTTAGTTTATATTAATATAATTTATTTAGAACAAAAAAATCATTTATTAAATTGTAACAAATATTATTGATGGGTACACTGATAAAAAAATTGACTTGACTCAAGAGCCAAACTCTTGAAACAAGAATCCTATTTTGAAGAAAATGATTTTCTTGAGCCAAGAGAATAAATTCTTGAGCTAAGAAATTATTCTTTGTCTAAGAAAATTTTCTTGTTTCAAGAATTTATTCTCTTGACTTAAGAAAATCATTTTCTTCAAAATGGAATTCTTGGTTCAAAAGTTTGGCTCTTGAGTCAAGTCAATTTTTTTATTAGTGTAAAAAATATTTTTTTCTCCCAAATAAATGACTAAAAGTTTAGTTACTAAATCAGTTTAGTACTCCGTACTAAATCTTTCAATCAGTGCAATATGACCTTCGAAATTGACCATCAAAATTTAAATGTCATAAAAATTGATGGTCAATTCCGAGTTCTTCCCAGCAGTGAGCGACGATATGACTCAACGACCAAAAAAAGTGACTAAAATAAATAGCTCAAACAATAACAGCCAATATAAAATAGAAATAAACGATAGGTGGACAAAAAAGAGCTTAATCAACAGGGCCAAGGATAAGGATCGTCCCAGAATAATAAATTTTCAACCACTGAGGAATTCCCGTCTACTCTGAAGAAGCCGTTACCGAATCAATACAATAGGATTGAGGATCGATGCTCGGGAAAGCAGCCTCTAAATAACTTAACGATAATTTATAATCTCTTAAAGTTATTATGTAATAATACAAGTTTAAAAGCTAGCTACTGCTAGCGTTAAAGTCTTGAATGTTATCCAACCTCTTGAACTGTTGCAGATGAGTATGAGTGTATGACTAACAAAGAAGATCCTCAATGTGAGTGAGTTCGAGTTGGGGTTAAGTATGCGTGCAAACATACCTTAACAGCTAAGCGGTAAAGTCTATATGAAAGATGCTGGCAAAACATCTGCAAGGTGGAAAGGAAGATCTGCAGTGAGATCCTTCGTTCCTGGATACTGGATACTGGATACCGGGCAGAAGGAAAGTAACTTTTACAAAGAGTAACCGCGTGCTTACGTCAATTCATGCAAACCTGTACTCGGTTGGAAAGAGTGCTTCACTGTAACGACCCTCGTAATATGTAATGCGTACGGGCTTAATTAGCAATGCTTGTGGCGCCGCGCTGGATGATTGACTTGGATGGTAACGATAACGAGAAGAGTAAGTTATTTTACCAAATTGAAGATTAGAGACGAATTTTTTTGTTATTTTCAACGTCAATAGAGTTAAACAGTCAATTACTTTGATTAGGGATGGAGTTTAATGCAGAATAGTTGAGGACGCCGTCGCATGATGGCGAGACTCGGCAAATCCCGCAACGCCTTAACAAAGTGTCGTGTAATTTGGCTTATAATATTGTTATTGTTGGTGTTGGTGGTTAAAATTCTGAGAAACAATCTGTTAGAGGAGCACATGAATGGCGTAACACGTGGTTTTAACTTGAATGGTGAATGGTCGAGAGTGATATTAAAAGGGAACAAATAAAAAGTGTGTAAGAGACGGTATAATAAGAGTTGAGGGAGGATTAGTCAAGGAGTGAGACTTTCAACGAAGTCAATTATTAGATGCGACTTTTGAGGGTGGCTGGTCACCGCTCGAGAGATTAATATAAAAATAAAACAACTGTAGGAAAGAAAGGACCGAGTAGAGGTGAGGATGTGAGAAATAGTTTTGATGCCATACCATGGGAATCGCTCGTTTAAATAGTTCACCCAAGAAGATATTTCTAAGCCTCTTTTCAGTTTGCTCTTTGTTCTTTGGTGTGTTTTAGAGTCTAGCTTTTTGACAAAGTAGTCTAATTGTTTGATAATTTCAATATTCCTCATTGTTTTTCTACTTTTTTTTTTTTTTTTTTTTTTTTTTTTTTTTTTTTTTTGTATAATACAGCGTGAAACTCAAAATTTACAAATGGTAACTTTTAAGTTGACACATTAAAAATTTATCAATGGGAAAAATTAATCAGGATTTATAAAAGCCACTACACCCATGAGAATAATATTTTAACTACTGGAACAATAAAATAAACAAAAAAGTAACAATTAAAAATTTATTAAGAATACGGTTGATACCATAATTTTCTTGGGCGCCATTATAGGTTTACAGACATCCATCAGCACTTATCGATTAATTGACGTAAAAGATAAATTTTTTCAATCATGCTTTTCAAAATTGAAAAATTTTTTTCGGCAATTATTGTTATTATACCCTTGTTAATTCACGCAATTAAGATACATTGCATATCATGGTCAATATTATTTAATGGAGACCAACTCTACAGCTTGTAAAAATTAATTTGATACAGTGAAAAAGGAAAAAAACATCAAAATAGTTCAAAAATTTTCTTGTTCGTCAAGAATGAAACCAGAAAACATTGCAAATTGCTAAAAATGGCATTTCTAGAGTCGAACTTTTCTTGTAAATTCTTTGAAGGAATTATAGTTGGTCCTTAATGGCATATGTCAACACTGTGAAGAAAATTACCTTGTATCAATAAGAAAATTTTTGAACCAAGAAAATAATTTTTAAGATTTTTACTGTCCTGCATCAAGACGAAAAATTATTAAATCAATTAAAATTTACTTAAGCTCAGAAAAGAAGAAATTTATTAGTAAGAATTTTTCTACTCAAATCAAGAAGATAAAATTTTTCAGAATGATGTATGTGATTAAAGTTGAATTTTTTTCTGTATGTGTTACTCAGTATCGTTTAATTATAATCAAAACCAAAAAACTGGTATATCTATGTAAAATTAATAACAGTAGAAATTTGAATGACGCCTAAATTTTAACCATTAATGAATCGTGGTCCGTTTTTTGCGAGTTTCGACCTTTGACTAACTTCAAGACTATTACACAAAAAAAAAATTAACTTGATTCAAGAGAAAAATTCTTGAACCAAGAATATAATTTTGAAGAGGGTAATTGTCTTGAATCAAGAAGAAAAATTCTTGAATTAAGAAAAATTTCCTTAAATCAAGAATTTTTCTACTCAAATCAAGAATATTGAGCTCTTCAAAAATATATACTTGATTTAAGAACATTTTTTTTTTCTGTGTATGTATTTTAATTTAGATGATATGGTGATATGTCTCAATTCAATATATCAAAATTCAATTTCCATGAAGAACCTTTTAAAATTGGAATTTTGAGTTCCGCTTTTAACAGGAGCTGTATTTGGGCATTTCCTGAGAAATTTTCGGTTGAGACGATTTATTAGATTTTCATAAAATTTTTAACAGGAGCTTTGTTTGGACTGAAATTTCCGTATTTGGCCGGTGTATTATTGTACTAGTACATCTATTTTTTGAAGTTTATTTTTCCACATTTTTATTTGTTATTATTTCATAATTAAAAGAGAATAATAAGTCGTACATTTTTGGATTTTCTCAACTTTTCACCTATCAGACGTATTTACTTGAGTGTTTACGTGATATTCATGGACTTTTATTATTGCAGTAACTTTATGCCCCGTTAACTTCAAATTTTATTTAAATTTGCAGCAGAAGTTGAAGTTAAAGTAACTTTTTTATCGCCGTAGTGTCCTTTGATATATCGGCAGTCCCAGCGAGGGGTATATATATTTATAAATAAAGATTAATCGAGTCAAAACGTTTTCGCTTGCGTTTGTAACAAAGTCCGCGCCGCCCGCCGGGACAATGTAAGACCATGCATTACTGCAATGCAAAACGTTTGCTTAAACATGTTCTTATTCCGGCCGTGTCTCTTTGTACACCCACGCCAAAATTTACGTCTCTTGCTCATGCTTTGAAAATTTTTTTAAGCTCTGTATCGACGGCTCTTTGATAAAAAAAATTGTTAAATATTTCATTGTTTGATTCCGGAAATCACCTTATAATTTTTATCGACTTCCAGATTTTTACCTCGGACTAGAACAATCGTGACCTCAATTGAGAAGATTGGAATTCGTTGGATATTTTGAATTTTGAGTTTCGAACTATGCTGCTCTTAGTCCCAGAAGAAGAAGACGAATAAGAAGGGCCTGGTGCCCATGAAGATGCAAATTCACTCATCACAGACGGGGGCGTGTAAAAGGTATGCATATATTGGACTAGAGGTCAAAAGCGGCTCATTACCGGCAATTGTTGCGACCGGGACACCCCGTGGTGCTCATACACCGATGCCGGTCCTCAGGTAACCATGCCCCGGCATGAGAGCCCATGACAACGGAATTTAATTGCTCGATCAATCATTATTTTCGTCGGATATTCGATACTATCTCTCTCATTGTTAGATAATATCGTATTATGTATAAATATATTTATTGTTGACTATTCAGTAACCAGCTAACCTGTTTACCGGCTAATATTTATCTGTCCATATTATCGAGGTCCCTCATAAACTAACGTAACAGCTCTGAGGAACAAATATTTTCGAATAATGCAACTCGATTGGAAGCTTTCCATGTTCTTCTATGACTATTAAAATTTATCTAGTCACTTGTTAGGGCTTTCGTTTTGTACTTATGGTAAAATAACTGTTTGATAATTTATTAATAGTCCCTCAGCGTTCCATTGTGACAAAGATGAGGGGAGGACTGATTTCATCAAGATCTCGAAGAATTTGAACGGAGATTTCAGGGGTAGTGGGGAGTAAATATGTTTGCAGATTTGCAGAGAGGAAAAAAGCGTAGTAGAAATCCGTTGCACAGGTCATTTGAGGAGTAAAGGGCCAGGAAACGACAGAAATGATAAGATTATAATTATCATGCCGAAAAAATTATGAGATTGTAGATTTTATCGGATTTTTTTATTTTTCTCTGTTTTTTGCAGTTTGACCCCCAATTTTGACTTTAGATTCGTGTTCAGCGGTAAAAAATACATCAGAAAAGCTTTGTCGCACACCCAGCACAGATCACTTTTTTTTTTGGACCTGTGTAATTATTATATCAGCTTAAAACCAACAGATCGAATGTATGTATTATGTGTCAATAATGGGAGCCTTGTCAATAATACGGGATTTTACCTTATTCCAAATTAATTTTCTAAAAAGTATTTTTAATTGTAAAAAAATTTGTTTGGAACCTTATATAAAATGTCATTTCAGTTGTAAATTGAAATTGGGCAGTTGAAAGTCCACCAAAACATTCAAAACAATTAAATACTAAGAATAACGAAAAATTGACCTAATTTTCGCTGAAAAGATTCGAAGCAAACGTCAATTTGACTTAAAGGTGCCCTTGAAAACCCTAATGCGTATTTAATGCCCAAAACGCTCCACTGTAGTTTCACATCCCTTCGGGTCACTTTCTCAAATACTTGGCACTTGTTCAAAGCTAAAAATACCTTGGCAGCTTCAGAAGTAGCGTTGCCCGCGGGTGCTCCCAGGAGTGACCTCGCTGCATTTACTCTCGGAAATGAGTGGCAGTTGCGGGTGCTGGGTTCCTCTTGATCCAGCCCAAGGTGACTCCCGAGGGTTGGGCGCCACCGACTGACGAAGAAGCCGCCCGAAAGCTGGGCAAGCCCTGGAGGTATTCCCACCCCTTATTCGGCAAAAAGCATCAGGAACTTAAGCATCATCGCCCAAGGGCCCAAGTTATCCAGGATTAACAGAACCACCTCGGCAATCCGCCCATCCAATTGCCCTCGGAAACGGACTACTTTCCTCAGTTCGCACGCCTTCAATGTATAACGCCGGGAAGTATAATCATTTCTTAATACTGATTTGAGCGAGCTCATCTGGTATGTGCAGTTGATGCCTAAAATGCACTTATATTACCATTTGTGTGTGTGTATATGTGTGTTGGACTCGGGACGTGGTATATTTATGTATCCGTAGGAGTCGCGTCAGACAAGTCAGTCCGGTACCGGGTAATGGGGGGTCAGAGGTCTTAGCCGCCAACGCGGGGGCCCACGGGCATGAAAAGGAAGGGGGGAAGCAGAGAAACTTCAGAGGTTACAGAGGAGGACCATCCTCGAGAGTAGAGGCGTATTGGATGGATGAATATATACGTTACTTGGATTTAAGACTCGAGAAGAGAAGAAAGAGAGGTATCTCTACTGAGCGGACCATCAAGAAGGGGCAAAGGGGGTCGTTAAAAAGGGTGGGGTTGTGCGATATGTGCTTCGGAAACCGTGGGAACAAGGATGGACCCACGCGCCCAACTAACCCCTTCCTTGGACGGGGTTCCAGGGCTTTAAGAAGGATTGAAAGGCGTCTTACAAGCTACCCTTGGCCTTAGGCCTGGTTAGCTGGAAAAGAGCACCCGGGTGGTTGGTTGATCCGTTTTTTCGGCGAATCAGAGGATTTGTTGCGTGTTCGGGGGCAAGTGGGCGAGCAGTCAGCTTGGCAGTGAGGACCTGGTGATTGCAGGGGAGCAAAATTGAGATAGAGGGAATAACAGACGGAGATGGAGATGAAATATGGTCTTATGCGTTGGCCCTTTCTGGTATGTCCAGATTGAGAAAAAAGAGTTGGGTTGAGTGTGGTAAGGTTGGTGTGGGACGAGAACGACGAAGGGGATCCCCCGCGGCTGAGCGCGTGCCTTCAGGGGATTTCATCCGAGGTGGGGACCCGCGGTCACGAAAGGGATTCTCACACACTCAGACACTCATTGGATTGTTGGTGGTTTACCGAGAGGAAAATATTATCTCTTTTCTCTGGAGACTGGAGTATGCCTGCATACTGCCCAACCGAATAATCCGACAAAACGCCAATTAAACTATCCGCTTTTTATTATACTCAATTATTTCGTTCCACTGGTGAATGGTGATTGATGGCCAATTGCTTTCTAATTGTTTTCTATTTTAGAGGCTTGTAATTTCGTACGCCGGAGGAATTCGCAGGGAATTGTTCCTATTGGAATTTTTAGCTTAAGTGCCACGGCCAACGGAGGGTTAATTGTGCTTAGGATTTGTAGATCAACTTTTGCTAGATTGTAGTGTCTTCTTGATAGATTAAGCATTGATTTTTTGCAAGTAAAATAAACAATGAAAAATAATAAATAATAAATTGTCACGTTCATCTCCGAAAAATTTCAAAAAAATATTTTTTGTTACTGATGCAGCTGTTTTGCTTCCTCGATATTTGGAAGCACTGATTTAATCTCACAGAAATCCGTCGGGATTTAAATTGAATCCTTTCTAATTTTCCATGAAAATTTAGAGTATCTGAAAAATTATTAGTTACGAGTCGAAATTATAAAGTAATCAAATCAATTAGTTTATTTGAAAAAAATTTTATTAACATTTTTATCACACAACTTTGAAATTGTTCTACTGATCAATTAAATTGTTATATTTTTCCTTAACTACTAATATGTAAAGATTTCAAAGGAAATATGGATCAATGAATCGAACGTTACTGCATCTTAGATCGCAATGTTTCAACTTAATTAGTGATTAAAAAAAAATTAATATTACTTTTTCTCAATTACTAAATTTTCAAACAAAAAAAAATTTTTTTTTGCGAACACTCTTTTTGATCAATTAAACGGAAAAAACAAGATGACACTAGATATCGTCCCAGATTATACTCAGTGATATCTATGGTGAAAAAAAAATTTCCGATAGTAGTTAAAAAATTCTAGATTATACTGTGTGATATCTAGATCATACTCATTATAATCCAGATTATACTGGGTGATATCTGGATTATACTCATTATAATCTGGATTATACTAGCTACTTTCTGAAATTTTTTCACTTAGTATAATCTAGGATGTTATTTTTCATATATCGTTTTCAATAATCCTTCAAAATTTCTTTGTTTGTATTTTCAAATTCCTGTTTCAATTATATGCAAACTGTTTTCACTCTTCCATAAAATTTCGTGCTACTGGAATTAAATAAAATGAGTAATTAAAATAACATTAATCAGTCTCCATGCTTAATAAATATAAAAGCGTGAAAGATCAAGGAAAACGATTACTTAGTACAATGTAATATTCAAATTAGCAGTATAATTAATTAATGTCTCGATAGATAAAAGACCGCGTGACTGCCATAAAATATGAACCCGTTGTCTACATTATTCCTTACTATAAATATTGTCATTAATTATAATTATTGTGAGAATCTAAGCTTTTAAATAATTACGACTATAATTTTTATAATTTTCCAATGAAAAATTTGTTTTTTTTTTTCAAAAACACCGATTTTTTCTTTGTGTCAAAAGAAAAATTTTTCTTGCGAAACGGCAACAAAAGTAAGTCAAAGTAGTTTAGAGTTTAGCCCAGAGGCCAAAAGATGACCGCACCCGTCACGCCTACTCCTACATAACACTATTCACTAGCTTAGCTTTCGCACGGGCGCACACTTTATTTTATTTTCCTGCTGCTTATCTTCTTGCCCACAAGATCTTGACCGACGAAAAAAAAAAAAAAAAAAAAAAGA
>JZSA01002403.1:0-19900 GCA_000956155.1 Cotesia vestalis
TTTTGAGAGTTTTTTTTTTTTTTTTTTTTTTTTATAATATAAGTTAAGTTTTTTATCGCTTAAACGACTAGGATAATTTATAATTTTATATATTTATTAGAGTGGATATATATATTAATTTATATACGCACTTACACTACGCAGATACTTTTTTGGTATTATGTCTTGTAACAAGGTACAGTCTACAGTTTTTTTTTAATTATAAATTAGATTTATTTTGATCGGAAAAATTTTGTATTTAAATTTCTTTTTACTGGTTTGCAATTTTAATTGATAGAATTTTTTTTAGATTTTTTTAATTTTCGCAGTGTTTAAACTTTTTATTAACAAATTTAATTAATTTTTCTTCTTAATTTTCTGGTCAAATTTTAATATTTTTATGTTGATAATAATTATCTCATTAATTTTTTAATTTGAAAGATTTTCTTAAACTGACATTAATTTTATTGAAAATTAACGATAATTTTCAATAAAAAATTTTTTTTATAAATATTCAATTTTTCTAGTGAATTTTTCTTACTCATTTTCTGAATAAAAAATCAAAACAAATTTTTCAAGTAAAAAATTTCAATTTTTCTGTAACTCCTAATAATTTTTTGATCCATACCAGAGTTAAATTAATTTTTTTTAAACTCAATTTAAAAAAAAAAACTAAAATTATTTAGTCAAAAAAAAAATTGAATAAAACATTTTTATCTCAAAATTTTCATTCAATTTTAATAATTCAACTTTCGACTTTCTTTTTAATTGAATAAAAATTGAGAGAATAAAAATTCCTGAATAATGGTACAAATTTTTCTTAAAATTAACAAAAGTTGGTAACAGAGTAAAAGGTACTCTTTAAATACTCAATTAACCGATAAGAAAGACGTTTTAACATAAGACCTTTTATACACATAGACACTCTCTCACCTCCCACGCAAGAAAGGTACCTTAAACATAAAAACATCGATATAAACAGCTATCGTAATCGTATTTACACCTTAAACTACACCTCTACCTTAATAAGTTAAGTGGTAACGTATCAACTAAAAGGTTTTCCTGGATAAGTACAACCGTGCTGAGCATAGCAAGGCGCAAGTGGCCCTACCGGGTGGTCCGGACCCTCAGCTTTACTATTTAAATACTTTCCAGTTAAGACGGTACATATTTACAGGGAGGATAGAAAAAAAATCAACAATAGAAAACAGGGAATAGAAAATATAAAACAAAAGTACGCAAGAGATTAACTACTTTTATCGAGGATAATCTACTATCTAGCGCCTCATAATATCCTCGATGCTAAACCCAAGTTTGGGAGGCTTCTTCAGCATGGACTCGGTTCTTATCGGCAGGATCGATTGGCTCGTTTGAGTATCGACCCTTAAATCTTGGGGCACTTCTGTGTGCGTTAGTAAGTGCGTTTTCAGGTTACTTCGCTGGTTGAAGGTCCGCGAACAGACTGGACACTTATGAGGTGACTCCTCCAGGTGCAGAATCTTGTGGACTGCCAGGGTTCGGCTTTGGCAGAATCCTTTTCCGCATTCTGTGCATTTGAACGGCTTTTCTTTACTGTGGATGTATCTGGAGAATTAAAAAAAATTTTTAATTAGTTTGTTTTTTTAATTGAGAATTTTATTGATGAAGAAAATAATTGCTGATGTTTTATGGACAAAAAAAAATTTTTAATTGTTTTTTTTTTTTTGTGTAAATTTTTTTTTCTTTTACTTTATAATTAAAAAGTTGTTTGAAAAAAAAAAATGTTCAATTTTTTTAATAAGAAATTTTTTTAAATTCTATTGTAAATTTTTTTATTATTGATTATTATTTGATTCGTTAGAAAAAAAAAATTCCTGAAAATTTGGAGCTAGAAATTGAAAAAAAAATTTTTTTATAAACGGTTTGTAAATTGTTTATAAAAAAAATCATTGTTGATGCATATAACAGAAAAATTTTTTAAATAAATTGACAATTTCAAATTTTTCATAAGAAATTAACTGAAATGTTTGTAATTTTTTTTTTTTTGTATATAATTGATTAATTGTCTAAAAAAAAATTGTTCTAATTGTACTGATGGACTTTTTCTACTAATTGACAAACACATAAATTGGACAAGTTTTGTTTCACAGATAAAAAAATCAATTTTTGGATTTCTGAATGTAAACAATTAACTTATGTGAAATTATAATTAAAAAAAAAAAAATTATGTGATATAAATTTATGAAACTAATTGTGGTCAATTCTCATAAAATCAACAATTGGATTCGTCCTTGACTTTTCAAGTACATAAACAATTAAAAAATGTTATGATGCAATCAATTGAAATCATTGAAATAGAACAAAAATATGATTAAAATTTCTGCTGCTTTAAAATTTGAGCTCAATTCCTCTCAAAATCAAATTTTAAAGTTCCTAATTGTTTTTGTTTTGGTAAAAAATTGTTAAATAATTTTTTCTTCCTCAAAAAATTGATTGTTGATAAACAATTAAAATCTTCAAATAAATTTTCACAAAAATTGAGTTAATATTTATTTTTTAATTAAAAAAGATGTATTGAAAAAATTTATTTTTCAATAATCAACTGCCTTTTCACAATTCAATTATTTTCCTTATAAACAATTGAAGTAAAAATAAAATTTATTTCATTATGAATTTGTAAACTCAATTTGCGTTATTATCATTAGTTATTAAATTGTTAAAAAATATTTATTTTTCCTCAAACAATTGATTTTTTATAAACAATTAAAATTAAAAAAAAACATTTTTAGTCAAAAATTGAATTGAAATTTATTTTCTAATGATCAATGAGATTTACTTAAAATATTTTTTTTCATTAACATTTGTCTTTTTCAGAAACAATCAAGTTGTTCTAATAAACAATCGAAAACAAAAAAAAAAATTTTTTTTTGCATTAAAAATTTTAAACTCAATTTCTTTCACAAACAGATTTTACAATGTTAAAAAAAAATTTTTTTTTCCAGCTTAAAAATGAAAATCTTAAATTCAATTTTCATTATTGCAATCAAATATTAAATTGTAAAAAAAATTTTTTTTTTATAAATATTTTTTTTTTGATAAACAATTGAAATAAAACAAAATTATTTCCACTAAAAAATTTTCTTCTTCAACAATAAGCTCGATAAAAACTTCCTCAGCTTACCGGTGATCCCTAAGATGATCCTGTCTCCGAAAAGCCTTTCCACAAATATCACAAGAATAGGGTCTCTCGTCAGTATGTGTCCTTTCGTGAATCAACAAATTGTAACTTTTGGTAAACTGCCTATTGCAAAATTTACAAATGAACTGCTTTTTCGGCCGCTGACCGGGGAGTCTTCTCGCGAGAAAGGAGGTCGGGGGTCCAGGCAAGGGTTGCCCAGGGTTCATCTGCCCTGGATGAGGAGGGTGGGCTGGCAATCCGTAGGGGGACCCCCGGGCCGCGATCAATGCAGCTCCGCGGACCCAGTGGTCTATAAAAGCCGCGTGGAATCCGGGAAGATGCGCTCCTGGGTGCATTGGTCCCATTCTTGAGCCCATCCATCGACCCAGTCCCGGGTTTACATTTATTGACGGCGGAGTATGTGGCGGCGTCAAAGGCTCCATCTTAGCAGTTTCCATCATTTTCTTCGTACTCTAATCACTTAAAAAAAAAATCCAAATTTTTTATTAAAAATCCAAAAAATTGTTCAACAGTCACTTCACTTTCTTGACGTAAAATTAGACGAGACTTTTCGGGTACTTGGAAAAAAAAAACAGAAAAAAATCGAGCACCTCTTAGCAAGAGGTTCAAAACGTTACTGAGGAACTGGGATCTTATGCAGTAGGTAGTAGGACTCGGTAGGACCTGAGGAAGGTGAAGCTGCTGGTGTGTAGGTGCACTCGACTGGAGCTCCTCCTGTTTGACCGGTTCGAGCTCCCGGTTGGGCGCCAAGTCTACCGGGGCGTGGCTTCTGCTCCCGAGGTTTTGTTGCCCCCAAGGCGTCGCGACGCTACTTTATCTCTGACTATAGTTTATATACGCTATAGGAGGTACGAGAAGACAGACTATTGAGTGAACAAAATAGTACTGTTACTCACTACTCACGGGTTTTTATCTACAGAGATAAAAATACTCACTACTAATCACTGACAATGAGTACTAACGGAACTGTTAAAAACATTGTGCATTACTCCCACGATTTATACTGTAAAAACTGAATTTTCACTTACATCACTCGGAGTATTGGAGTGAAGAAATTAAACACTTACAGTATAAAATGTAAAGTCGGTCCCGTCATAATCAAAACTAGAAAAATTACAGTTTGAAATAACATTTTTCTAAATTCAATTTTTTAATTTAATTTTCAGAGCTTTCAATGTAAATATTACATTCTACAATGTAATTCTCATAAAAACTGTAATAATTACAATCTGAAACTGTAATTTTTCCAGTTTTCATTACGAAGCGCCACATTCACTGAGAGAAAATTTTATTTAATAGTAATAAAAAAGTTTATTTGGACTTAGAAAAAAAACTTAGTTAATAGTAATAAAATTATATTCCATATGAATAAAATTTTATTAGTATTTAATAAAATTTTCTTACAGTGTTGTATTATATACTGTAATTTTTCGAGTTTTTTTTGTTATTAATAGAAAATAAATTCTTCTCAGAGTTAATTTCATCCCGGAGGAATTTAGTCATTTCAAAATCATCCGCACTGCAAGCACTCCTCTAATTTTTTACAGAGTAAGTTACTCAATTCTAAAATAAATTTTTAGATCTAGGAAAAGCATGTTTTTTGCGTGAATTATTCATTAAGGATCCTAATTTACGACAATCTGAAAGATACAGCAGCGAAAAGAAATAATATTGGCTTCATATAATGCCTTATTTTTCGACCACACAATACGAATTGTTCATTTGTTGTGATTGCTATACGATTATGGGAGGAACTGCTAGCAGATATTATCAAGTCAACTAGTATAGAGATCTTTGAAAATAAAATATATATGATCATTTATTTAATCTTGACACTTTATTAAAGATGTTGGAATGATACTTTTGTAGTGTGATAATTTACGGAAAAATTTATTTCTGTCGTATTTTTAAAAGTTCTCTCAAAATTAGCATTCAAAATTCAAAAAATAGAAAATTAGTGACACAAAAAAAAAGATAAAACATTTTTTAGTGTCTTAAGTTTTTGTGTAAAAAATTGAAAAAAATTTTTTTTGACAGGAAATTTAATTTCTTACAAAATTACGAGAATACATTTCTGCAATATTTTTATTATTTTTGTTGAATATATCAAAGGTGCATATATACTTAGCATAGTTTGTATTATCCTATTATAATGTATTTTTGGTACACTGAAAAAAAAAATTCTTGACTAGAGTGTAAATTTTCTTGACTCAAGAAAATATCAAGGAAAATTGAAAATTTCTTGAATAAAGTCAAAGTTTCTTGAGACAAGATAAATTTCTTGAGCCAAGAAAATTTCTTCTTGCTCCAAAATAATTTCTTTTTTCCTTAAAATTTTCTTGGCGCAAGAAATTTATTTTTTGTGTGTATATATAATCCAAATTGGAATGCTCTATGAGTCAGTCTAAGGCAATAAGCCGTCGAGCTAGCATTGCAACGCTCTCACCTGTATTGTACTTTATATATATACTAATATTTTTACAACTTCTTAATTATTGTTAAATAAACTTGTTATTTAATCTGATCGCGCCATTATTCGTAATCCATAACAATTTTACTCAGAAATTGCATTTGAAGTCCAAGAACAAAGTTATTGATCATTAAAAAAAAATTTTAATATTCTCTAGAATCTTTTAAATTTTCTAAAAAAATTATGGAAAATATAATGCAAGAAATTTAATTTCTTACCAAAAATTTAAGAATACTCTTCGTCATATTTTTCATATTCTACACGAAATTTGCATCTGAAGTTCAAAAACTAAGTGATCATCCCAAAAAAGTGAAATAATTCTTCAAAATTTCAAGTTTTGAATTAAAATAATAAAAAGAAAAATTTCTTTACAAAAATTTCAATTTTTACATCCCTGAAAAATTGTTAATCAACTAAAATCATAAAGCAAACTATCAATATTAAAAATTCATAAAAAGAAACGTCATTCACATCAATCATCCCTACATTAGATATCTATGACGTGTAATATTATTTAAAGTCAACAAATTTACGACTAATAAGCGCGTCAGCTGACACTGATACTGACACACATGCTTACATAAATAAAACTTAACGTTACGTCGGTTATCAATTTTTTTATTGACACACCAACTCGAAGTGTTTAAGTTAACATTTAATTAAAGATTGGAGATTCAAGGTCTAGCGACAGAAGCTGCCGGGTAATCTAAATTTTTTCTAACCATCTCATAATGCAGATGCGAATAAGGCAGTCATTAGCTCAAATAAATTACACACTTGAGCAGGACATCTGGCGATTTTTTAGCGGAGAATTCAAGTAGTCGAATTGATATTATCGAGATGAGCTATTTTTTTTATAACATCCACTAAATTAAATTAGGATGTATGCTGTATAAACTAGTTGATAATAAGCGATCGACTTATTAATAGCCGAGGCGATGCGATAAACAACATGGAGTGAAGAGACGAGAAGATGGCGGCGTGACGTCACCTCGATATCAGCGCGCTTCGCAACTTTAACTGGTTGTTAACCGCTTAATATTGCGTGGAGGGAATTTATGACGTGTGGGCCCGATTCCAGGCCACTGAACCATCTCATACATATATAAATATTAATATTAGCCTCCCAGTGGTTCATGATTGTGGTAACATGCGTAGAATCTACCGCGATGCATATATTTAAGGATACCGATACAATCAATTGATTAAATAACGCCATTACTAATTGGAACATGATTTCAGTCCTTGTTAAATCCTTTTTTATCCTCTCGGGTTTTCATTTTGCTCTTCCACCGGTTAGCTTATTTAAATATATAGGTTGCAAGGTAATCTCATTATGCGTTAACAACACCTCACAGCTGGATGTCCAGGTGTAACTCATACTCGAGAGTTACTGCCGATCTTTTTATCGCCTTTCAAGCACTCATTTCTGTTGGGACCAAATTATTTGATGGTTCCATTTCGTAGATCATTATCATTATAGCTTTAAGCATGAGTTACATTATTTTAACGCCTGTGAGATGAGTAGTGATTTTTTTTATAATTTTAAAAAACTAAAAATAATCAAAAAAATTTTTTTCTAGCTACGCAGTTCACTGTTGAATTAAAAAATTTTAATTTTTCGATTAAAATTTGATTATTTTTAGACAAAATGAAATAAATGAGCTTGTCTAAAAAATTTGAATAATTTTGGGGAAAATTGTTAACATACTTAAAATCATTGGACCTTACAACTATTGTATTTTTTATAAGATTTAAGCAATTGTGCAACAAACAAATAACACTTTTGAAAAAATAAGTTTTCAATACACTTGCATCGGAATAACTTTAAAAATACAATTTTACCAAGAAGTCAATAAATGTTGTCTAGATTCTTATTGGTCAAAACATTAGAACAAGATACTGCATGTTTTTTCGAATCACAATGAATTATATTAGCACGTAAATTATTCTCGAAGAAACTGATTTATTTGTTTGAAATTACGCATGAAGTACGAGAATCATTGCACACTGATAAAAAGTGCAAGAACATTTTTTTAGACCCAGAATAATTTCTTAACTTAAAAATTTATTCTCTTGGCTCAAGAAAATCATTTTCTTCAAAATGGTATTATTAACTCAAGGTTTTCGCTCTTGAGTCAAGTTAATTTTTTTATCAGTGCAGAAATGCAAATTTTTAAGATGCAAATATCTCTAAAATTTACTAAAAAATGCATGAGAAATTGATAATATTTTTGAAAATATTATTTTGGTGGACATTCAAGATTATTTCATAACCAACATCTGTTTAAAAAATAGAATTTGTGGTGGTATTTAAAAGTTATTTTAAGACAAAATCCTAAAATTAATTTTTTTTATATTTTTACAAGTATCAAAAGCCACGAAATTTGAAAAAATCTTGGAGAAATGATTAGTAGATTCAATTTAAACTAATCATTAAAAGTTTATCAGATTTGAGTTATCTCGCACAGTTAAAATTTTACGTCATCATTTTACACACAAATCGTGTGTAACGATAGATGACAAATATATATTTTCATATAAGGTACCGGCGGGTAATAAGACCTAGCTAGCTAAGGGAGATTTTGAAAAAAATCGAAAATATTGTATTTAATTATTGCAATGTATCATTAATTTTTAAATTAATACATTAACACAAAATTAAATTTTTTAAAAAACTTGCGAATAGGCCTTATTTTACTCCGGTAGGGTAATAAGGCCTGCGTGTTATACATACTGGAAATAGTTATACTATAGTTGATAAAATTGGTATTAGAGATCAATCATCACTTAAATTGAGCAACAATACTTTTTAAGATGTTGATAAAAATTAGAACAATGATTTTGAATTATTAAATATAAAATTATAAAAAATGTTTAACATTTACTCAATCGTTTTTTAGGAATTCTTCTGCGCTACATTAGCATATGACGGATGATGAAATATAGAGGACAAGGAACGTTGTATAGGGACTTAATAAACTTTTAGCGACATTTCTATGCTAGACGCTTCTGCTAGAGAAGTCTTTAGTGGAAGCGGTTATTTTAAATAGCATTTCTATCACTTAGGCCTTATTACCCGCGGATACCTTAGTATTATACATTGCAAATGATTAATGTATTAAACATAAAAATTTGATCAAAATTCAAAAAATTTTGAACACTAATTTCAAACCAATTGATCGAATTTGGAAGTATTTGTTACAAATTTTAAAATCTATGGAAAAATTTTGGAAAATAGATTATTAGCTTAAACCAAAGCTAAATTTTACTTATTTTTTTTCCTACACAGAAAAGTAAAAAAATTGAACATTCTACGGTGCATTTCCGCAAAATCCAATGCACTTTTCGTATTTATTTATAACGTCTGACGGATTTAAGATCTAGAAAAAATATCCCGAGCAGTGGACAATTAAGGTGACTAGAAAATATGTACTTATGCTTATAAAAACGACAGTTTTGGGTGTACATAGTGTTTAGGTTCTCAACAAAGACTAAATACCGAGTCGGGTCTCTTTTCTCATACTTTGCTCCGTAATCCCCAACAAACAATACATTTTATTATTTTATGTTTATTTTTATTATTATTTCAACGGCAACGCAGTAGCGGCAGTCGCTAGAATTCTCTTGTCGGTTTTTATTGTCACAACTACGTTTAAATATTTTTCTCTGTACGGTGTCCGGAGGTATATAGTAGTCTGAGTCGTATTTATACACAAAAAGCTTTTAGACTCAATATTTTACTTGACCTACAAATTTTACCTTTAAAATATTTTTATAATAACTGTGGCCTTGAAAATTGAACTTCTAAAATTTAATTTATTCAAAAAAAATTATTTAATTTTATATAAGGATGACTAAATTTTTTTAATTTTACAACCAAGTAATTTTACCTTCTCAAAAAAGTTAAAATTTTTTAAGTACAAAATACGCATTATTTGAAAAACCCTTGCTACCTGAATAATAAAAAAGAAAGGTAAAATTTTATAAAAAGAAATTAAGAAAAAATTTAAAGTTAAAAATATTCTTTAATTTTTTTTTAAATAACCTTTTTGTTAATTTTTATTGCCAGGTTTTTTCCCTTTCTTATTATATGGATCCGCTACCCCTGCCGGTCAATAAAGAAATAAAATAACGAGTACACTGTCAAGGCTCGTGCCGTCTTTACCTTTTTTTTTTACTGTTATTATGTTTCTTTTTATGAAGCATGCGCTGCAGAAATAAAAATTTTAAACGTTCAGTTAAACCTGGAAATTATTTTCGGCGGGTCTTTAATTTTTTTTAAATCATCGTGGACTTCAAAATTATAAGCGGAGGAGTGAAAATTTTTTTCTGAATCAAAAAAACTAACTTTGGACAATTATAAATTAAGACGGTGTTTGATATTTAGTGTGACGTAATATTACTTATATCGTCGTCAATTTGCTCGAGTATTAACGCGAGTGATAAAACGAATGACGACACACGATAAGCTAGTTTGAAGACTGGGAATTCCTATTGTACTCATCTGTAAGCTGTAAACTAAGTAGACTAGTTACATATTTTAAAACCTTGAAAAATAAATACACGTGCATTGAATTATGTAAATCCATTTTAGTTAACTGGAAACTTTGAATTCTAATTTGAATGAATTGCTAGTAGGTAAATATTTTTATAAGATTCTCAATGGAGCCATTAGTTTATTTATTTATTTTAGGTATTATTACAATAATTTATTGGCTTTTTGTGTGATGTAAATGATGATGCGTGAGAATATTTACAGAAATAATACATTTTATATTTTTGTAAAAATTAGAAGTATGTAATTATTTTTTTAATTGGTCAAGAAGAAAATTAATATTGTTTTTTTTTTTAATTTGCTCTGTAAAAAATCAGGAGTGAAGTAATTAAACATTTGGTGTGCGGAGTGAATCCAGAGTTTTTTTTTCAGCGGAGTAATTCTGGAGTGAGTCTGGATTTTAATCCAGAAAACATTCGTCTAGAGAGTTCTTAGACTAAAATCAATTTTTATTAAACTAAAACAAGTTTTATATGCCAAATTATTTTTTTTTTCGTCAGTCCAAAATTTTACTTAAAAAATAACTTTTTTTTCGATCTGTGAAAAAAAAATTTTGAAATTCGAATTTTAACAGAAATTAAAAAATTTTTTTTATTAATTTTAATTAAAAAAATCTCTTATTTTTAAATGAATAAAAATTATTTTTTTATTTTCATTCGATAAGAAATTCTATTAATGAAATAAATTAAATCCGTCTCTAAATACTTATGTCATTTTGGTGTGAAATTTGTGCACAGAAAAAAAATGATTTTGTTAAAATAAATATTATTTTTAACTTCCCGCTGAAAAAATCGAAGATTTTCAAAAATCAAGAAGTTAATTTTCTTACCCCGTTTTGCAAAAATCGAGTTTTCATCAGATCTCGACGTTTTAAGGTCACAGGAAGCTTCTCTGACTATACCGCGATATGTACTTGAAGTTTCGAACGTTTACAAAACAAAAAATTAAAAAAAAATATTTAAATTAAAAATTAAAAAAAAAAATTATTGGTCGTACGGTGTAGGGGTTAGTTATCTGGCTAGTAAGTGCGCGGCTCAGGTTCGAATCTCGGTTAGAACGAATAAGTTTTCACTTTATTTCTATAATTAGCGAAAGTTAGGTCTAAATAAAAACAGTCTAGACTTGCGTTAACTCTACATATTAAAATTGAGATAAAAAAATGACACTCATAAAATTCTTTTTCAATCATCCCTCACGGTTTTAGAATCACAGTGAAAAGAAACCGAGATATAAAATAACTAATTCAATTTTTTGATACATAATATTTAAATTGTAACAGAAGAAAAAAATTTTCTTACAAACAAAATTAATTCTTATATACAATCGATTCGTTTAAATTTCGTTCAGAAAAACCGGTTAAAAATAGTTTATCTTATTCTAGATACAAGTTAAAGTTATATCAAGATAGCGCGTAACTAAAGGGTCTTTGTTAATTAACTTGAAACCTAATCATCCAAAACCCTATTCATCCCTCACCTTTTTCATTTCATCTTTTGATATTACATATACATTTATAATACAATATAATATAACTCTATTAAATCTATTATATATACTACTATATAAATTTTTGACTTCACTACAAGGGCCATCAAAAGTATCTGTTATACAATGATTAATCATATAAAAAATCTCAAACTTAACACCGAATATAAAACGGAAAAAATAATTAATATTGACTATAACATCCACTAGACTGCATGACGTTACTTTTTTTCATTTTCTGGCACTCAACTTGAGAGTTAATGAATGCAGACACTTGGAACGATTTATAATAAATAACGGGCTACTTATCACTTTTTATCTAATCAAGTGTTGAAAAAATAATCCAGCCGTTCGTATTATATTAAGTCTTATAAATTAATCTGTCGTAAAACTGAAGCAGCAGATAAATTATTCGTTAGAATCTTCGAGTATTTTAGGCATTGACATAAATTACAGATTTGTATGCAAAATGGGACTAGAAGATTTATTGGCTTATTGACGCAAAAGGGTCAGACGAGCAAATTAAGAATCAGGGATGTAATTACTTAAACTTCCGAACTTTGTTGTTCTCTATTTACAGTCCGACTAGCTGTTACTGTTATGTTGCAGTTAACTCGACAAATATATAACGGTTTCTATTCAATAGCAATGCTATAGTTTCCTATACAATCCTTTTGTCCTTCACTCTACTCCTTCAGAATCCTTTGGCAGTTACGCGTAAATAGAAAATTTGAATTATTTCTGCCTTAATATTTCAAACTTTTATTTCCATTTATAATTTTGTACTTTTCTTTTTTGTTTAGTTACAGCCTGTGATATGTTAATTTTACTACCACTTGATTAGTTCAGGCAAAATTGATGAGAATCCTTCAAGGTACAATTTAAAGGCTTGAATTAGAAAAAAATTATTTTTTTGTCAACAAATTTTTAATGGATCAATTTAATAATTTGTTTTCAATCAAAATATTCAAAGTTTTACGAATGAAACGTAAAAAACAATTTAATAAGTAAGACAAAAATTTTTCTGTCAAATCGTGAAAATTTTTTAACAAATTAGAAAAAAGCGAAAAAGTTTTAAAACTTTTGAAGAAAGAACAAAGTTCACTTTCTTGAAGTGTAAAATATTTTTTAATTTTTGTTTTTGGTTGATGAAAAATTTTTTTTTAAATCAACACACTTTTTATACTTGAGTAAAACTTTTTATTAATCGTTTTAAAATTATTTATTTCTTAATTCAAGTAAGATTTTTTAGTCAACACAAAATATTTACTTGACTCTACACGGAAAGAACAAGATGACACTGGATATCATCCCAGATTATACTGAGTGAAAAAAAATTTCAGATAGTAGCTAGTATAATCCAGATTACAATGAGTATAATCTAGATTATAATGAGTATAATCCAGATATCACTCATTATAATCTGGAATTTTTTTAGCTATCTGAAATTTTTTTTCGCCACAGATAGCACTGAGTATAATCTGGGATGATATCCAGTGTCATCTTGTTCTTTCCGTGTAGATCACATTTTTTTCCAGCTAAAAATTTATTAGCCTTAGTATTAGCTGATTTGAAAAAAAATTCTCCTTGTTCAAGCTACGGAAAAAATTTTCTTGTCACATCAAAGTAAATTTTCTTTCCTAATTCCATTCGGAAAAATGTTTTTTCTTTTTTTATAAATTTTCCGGCCAAGTACTAAATTTCCTCGAAATAAAAAAATTTATTTTTACGAAGATTAAAAATTATTTTCAGACAAGGAAATTCATTTCCTCCAAAATGAAAATTATATAAATGAAACGATGATAATTTTTTTTCGCTCCAGAAAAAAATTAGGAAGAAAAATTGACTCAAGTAAAATTTTCTGTACGTCAAAATTGGCATGAGAAATTTTAATTTTGTCGAACAATAATTTATTTGTTTGTCAGAATTAAGAAAAAAATTATTTTGCTACCTTTTTTCATTTTGTTTATTTACAAAGGAACACATTAACTCTAAGCTGTTATTGTATAGTTACTATATTGAGAGCATCTGGATTTTAACCTCGGTTTTGACTTAGCTTTATTTGAAATTTTAACCATTTATAAATACAAACATATGGGAGAAACTGTAGCAAAACAAGTAGAAAATGAGACGTAAATAAAAATTTTTTAACAAAACAAATGCTTTCTGTTTTCTGTCTCATCAGAAATGTTCGAAAATTTTACGACGTCTCGATTTGTCCCGGAAATCTAAGAAAAATATTTCGCCTTGTTTTTAAAAATTTAAGTGCATACTTTTAGATCAAAATTCCAAGTAATAGTAAAATTTCAGAATGTTGAAGTTGAACTTGAAGAAATAAAAAAAAAATAAATGCCAAAAGAAGTTTTTAACAAAAACCATGACTTTTCGGGCTTCATAATTTTTTTAAAATTTGAAGTATTACGTGGAAATGATACATAAATTTTTACATGATGAGACAATAGAAGCTTTAAATGTAATAAATTACAAAAGCTACAACTTCAAAAAATTATGAGAAAAAAATTTTTTTTAATTAAGTAAAATATGAAAGCAGTAAATTAAACAGAAAATCGGGTGGTCGAGTTTTGATTTTTTATCAAAAAGTGATTAAAATTTATGGTTATTATTATTATTATTATTATTATTATTATTATTATTGACAAGTGTAAACGTGTAAGTAATAAAATAAACTGAAGGGATGCTCTGTTAAGCATCACCAGTAAAACAGATGCCCTTAGAAAATTTTAAAACGCCCAATACTAAATAAAAGCATTTTACACTATCGAGTCCTTTATCCTCATCTTCATAAGATACTTGAGACTCGCCTCTTTCACTCTTGTCTAATCTGATACATATGTACAAGTTAATATATTATTTTTAACGGCAGGACTTTTTGGTGACCTCTGTATTCTCTAGTTAAAAGTATATAGCCCTCCTCTACTTCTGTGTGGTCGGGAACGTTCTATTATACCATGTATTGAATTTTCACCAAAACACAGTTTACAATTCTTTCCTCGACCCCGATTTTAAAAACCAGATTTTTTACTCGAACCTTTTGGCGTTTACTGCTACTTGCTAGTCTGTCGCCCAAAGTACTATAATTTTTTTACTCTAGACTCTATTCTATTCTTTCCTATTATAGACTACACTTTTTATTGCTCCCGACTAAAAAAAAATTAGAGGACTTAAAAAATATGGCTTTTTTTTTTCGAGTAAAATTAGCAGTGGCTGTAAAAATTTTTTGGAGGAAAAGGGTTACATTTTTTTTGACACAATAAATCTTTTTTGAGATGAAGGCTTAGAAAAAATTAGAGTTTTTTTTTGGAAATCAAGTCGTGTTTAAGATTTTTTATCCACTTAAATATTTTAAAAGCGTGATTTAACAAGTATATTCTTCAAAGTACTGGACACATTCCTTAAAAAATTTATGAATCTCTAACATGAAAGGGACTGAAATTTAGAATAAGCCTCAAAATATGTCAAAACAAATTGATTTTGCGATATAATATAAAAAGTGAAAGTAAATAAGAGGGTTGTTAATTGAAACGACAGATTATTGTCTAAAGTAATCACTTGGAGTACCGGAGCGAAGTTTAAAACACTCTGGCTACGAAGTAAATCTGGAGTTTTCCTTCAATGGAGTGAATGTAGATATCTTTCTAAGAAAAATTCAAGTACCAATTTTTTAAATTAAAATGAATTCTATTTAGCTGTAAATATATCGCATTACTAATGGCAAAAGGGCGTATAAAAGACATTTTTTTTTCTCCAACCAACCTAAAAATGTTTATAACATTCAGATCTGTAAGAAAAGTGAATAAAAAAAATTTTTTGTACACGTACTTTTGGTTCTACACAGTAAAAAAATTTTGCGTCAATGCGTCAAAAAATTTTGTGTTAAATATTTAACACTTTTTTGTGTTAATTTGCAAAAATAAATGTTAAATTTACACATAAAAGTGTTAAATATTCAACACAAAAATTTTAAACACAAAATTTTTCGACGCAATGACGCTAAATTTTTTACTGTGTAAGACAAAAAAATTTTAAAGCCAAAAGGGCGTATTATTTTTTTTAATCATAATTGTTAACCTTAAAAAAAAAATCTTAAAAAATTTGATTTTTTTCCACTTGAACATCTACATAAACGTGGTAATACAATATAGTTACAGTTGTCCGGTCACGTAGAAATTTTAACACAATACTTTTATCCATACGTACTTTTTAAAAATAATAAAAAAAAAAATTTTTTTTTCAAAAGTTACAAACCAGAATGATCTCTTAAAGAACTATCGTTTCGACTCACAATTACAATATCACTTTTTTAATAATTTGCAGGTAACAGTTCAAGGAAAATAAACGAGGATGAAATGAAAATGAGATTTCGTCTACGACGTTTGAGATTAACCGACATTAGAAGTAGGCGTAAACAGCAAGAAAAAGAAGACCGAATGCGAAGAAATCATCTTATGGCAAAAATATTCTGTAAAAAATTACAACAAAAAGTCCTGGGAGGTCAAGTTGATTTATCGCAAAGTGTTAGTGTCATATCAACTCTGTGAAAAAAGGATGTTGTAGGAACTAAGTGTAAAAATAATTTATTGTTTGAAGAAAAAATGTTTCAGTATTTTGAATAATATTTGCACTCAAATATCTACAGGCGCTTACCTTTCTGACGTAGAATAATTATACTTCTGCTCATTTTTCTAAGAGGCAGTTGAAGTTTTCACGGATTGTATCTTTTTTAATGGTAGTTTTCTTACTTACTTAAAAAAATGTAAAAATAATAATAATTAAAATAAAAGCTTTATTTTGTTGTACTTAACTGTATTAACTACAATTTAATTATCAAATGACACTAGAAAATTTTTAGAAAGAGTGATACTTAAAAAAAACTCTTTAATATTGTGAAATTTCAACATAATTATTTATTGACATTAGTTTTAAATTAACGTAAGGTAAAAAAAAGACCCCATTAGTGGCACTTTTTCTTTCAATGAAAAAATGTTCTATCTGGAATAAAAAATAAAAATTTTTTTTTATTTAAAGGTCTTAAAAATTATAAATAATATATTCATTATTGAAATTAATGATTTTATTAATTGAATAAGTAGTAAAATCAAAGAAAGTGTCAGTAATAGAGTCCCCGCCACTAATGGGGTCTTTTTCTCTAGTTTCAAAATTTAAATTACATTTATTTTTATCATTCATTTGGAAGCATTACATAAGTATGCATAAAAAATTTATTTTTGAAGCTTTTTACAACTTTGTCGGTTAAAATCATTGTAGACCATATTCTTGCTTTAAAAACGTCTCTCCTGAAATTTGTAAATAAATTACCTTGACAGGATATCTGAACAAATTATCAAAAATTGTGACCACATGTAGGATAAAGGAACCAAATATTGACCAGATTTTAAAAAAAAATCTACCAATTTAATTTTGTATTCAGTACATAATTATCAGTTCTTAATTATACTTTATACTTAAAAAAAATTCCCGCATGCACATAAATATGTCGCGTTACTCATGCCAAAAGGGCCTGTCTTAACATCTACGCCCTTTTGGCTCTGCAGAGAAAAAAGGGCGTTTAAAAAAAATTTTTTTTTTCACTCCATAAAATAATTAGGAAGAAAAATATTTTCTTGACTCAAATGAACCTTTTTTTCTGTATAATTCTTATAAAAATAACTTTCCCTTAAATTTGAAGTCCAAAAATTTAAGCATAAATATAATTACCATTATTTCATATATTTACACAATACGATATATTATTTATAAAAATAACCTTCGACAGAGTATATATAAACGAAGAAGATACTTCATACATTACGAGCAGGTACTGTCGCGCAGGATAGGAGTAGAGGAGGAGTTGAGCATCAAAGACGCCGCTATCGACTTGCCCGCGACCCGCGACACGGCTTGACTTTTATATACCTATATAATACACAATACATCATATCATAGCATGTCTATACCCATACAATACCTCTACCTTGTATCTTTCTCATGTATGATATTATTATGATTAATGTGCTCCGTTCCGTGACTCAATACATATAATACAAGTTGTATTGATATAAACTGAGTTTTGATCCCGGTACCCATATGTAAATATAATGCATCTTTATAAATTACATTATATTATATCTACTTTTAATTCACTTGCTGGTGCAGGAAAATTTTTTATAGAAGCCAAGAAAAGGGCTTACAGTTTAAATTTTGAATAACATCACAAAATATATATAATATAAGTATAAAGAAATTATTTTATTCACTTCTATTCGATGATGTGATGACAATGCACAATAGCCTTCATAAAGTGAAACACTGTCCTAACCACATGAAGCATGACCAATTGCATGAGAAAATTGGAAAAATAAATACACACTAAATACATAAAAGTAAAAATATGGGTGACTTTTACGACTTTGTAAGCGTTTGCTAGAAATGTTTTTTAAATATTTCTTCTTAGATCTGCTTTGTATTTAAATTATAGCTAGTAGGATTTTATTTCAATAACTACTTACAGTTGTTTACGATAAATACGTATTTGAATTGGTGTCAGATGAATTTATTTTATGAAAATTGTTTGGCTTCATTCATTGGTAGCGTTAAAATCGCTAATATAATAAAAGATGTTTGAATGTTTTATGTTATTACGAGTGTGAAGGGTGTGAGAAAAAACTGTTTATTATTTTTATTGGAGCTGGTAGATATTATCGTTATTTGGTTTTTGAATTTTATTTTATTTTATTTATCCCTAGTCAAAAAATTTGAAGTTGTTGATCTGTATTTGAAACTTTTAAGAAATTTGAATGTTTTTGATATACTATTGAGAGTATTTTAGATTCATTTTCAGTCTGAATGATTTATAGTTCAAAATTTTCTACGTTTTCCTTTATCAGTTGAAAAAATCATGGTTTTTCTTGAAGCACTTTTTTTTTTTTTTAAATCAGGTTCTTTTCATCCAAAAAGGATTAATTTGAAAGAAATTCAACAAGTATTTCATTCAAGTCTTCGAATTTTTTATAATAAGAGTTAGTGTATTTTTAGTATATTTAATCCATAATCCTAGTAAAATTGATTAAATAGATTAAAAAAAAAAAGTAATTTTTTGCCATAAAAAATTTGAAGTCTTGAGTTATCTCCTTGTTGACTTTCTTTCAAATTGTTTTTTTCTGGATGAAAAAAACTTGATTTTGAAAAAAAAAACTGCTATGAGAAAAACGTGATTTTTTCAGCAGAAGAAGAGAAGTGTTGAAAATTTTCAACAATTCAAATTCTTGTAACAAGAATGCTTTTTTTTCTCAAAAGCAATTTTTTCTCTTACTGTACAGGATTTACAAGATTTTTATTCTGATGTCTGAATGATAAAATTAGACTACACAAAAAAAAAAAAACGGTTCCATGCATCTTGATCCCCGGACAAAAAATTCTCAAAGTAAATATCTCCAGACAAAATATCCCTGAAATAAATATCCCCAGACAAAATATCTTAAATAATTAAATTTTTCAATGAAACATTTCGAAATAATAATTAACAACGAATTACCGTGTTGTGCCCTTTTAGCATGGTTTTTGTGTGTGTTTATTCGACATTAGACTAACACAAGCGCGTATAATCGTGTTGCGCTCTTTTATTATGATTTTTGTGTGTATTTATTCGATATTATTAATCTTAAAAAGATTTTTATATAATCACTTAACTTGACTTAACTTAAATGTTTCTTATTTTCAATTTTTTGTTTCTTTTTTCCAGGAAATATTAAACTTATATGATATACATAATTATTAATTATTCAGCATATTTATTTACTTAAGTTTATATAGATTCTGGTACTGAAACAAATATTATTGTATACTCTGTATCCACTACTATATACTAATGTATTATAAAGTAACCCTGTTATTGGCCCTAAGGGCTGTTGGGTTTAAATAAAGAGAAATGAAATTAATGTTTATATATTTAAATATTCTATCGCAGTGATTTGGGGATATTTATTTTTGGGATATTTTGTCGGAGGATCAAAACGCCTGATACCAAAAAAACTACTTGCACCAAGAAAATTTTAAGCCAGACAAAAGTTATTTTGGAGCAAGAAGAAAATTTATTGGATCAAGAAAATTGTCTGGACTCAAAAGACTTCGACTTCATTCAAGAAATTTTCAATCTTCCTTAATATTTTCTTGAGCCAAGAAAATTTACCCTCCAGTCAAGAATTTTTTTTTT
>JZSA01002404.1:0-15122 GCA_000956155.1 Cotesia vestalis
TTTTTTTTGTAGCTGTTTTACAAAGAAATTTTGTTAATTCATTTTCAATAGTTTCCAAATCAAAATCAGACTTCTTTTGTCACATCATCAATCTGTTTTTGATTCCTTCAAGCCCATTTCTATGAAAAACAATTTAATAAGTATAAATGTTTAATTATTTCAACTAAAAGTCATTGAGACTGAAGACAGATCAAAAATCCTTTCAATCATAGTTCAAAAACAGTTAATTCTTCTAGAAGTTAGACTTTAAATCCAGATTATTAAAATTTGTCGATCCAAGTTTTTTTTTCTTTTTTTAAAACTTATTAATAAATTATTATTATAATAAAAAAAAAATTTTTAGCACCGTTTAAAACAAATAAAATAGAATAACAAAAGAATATTTTTTAATTACACCCAATAAAAATATAAAAAAAAACACTTGACTCATTTATATTATTAAATATTTTTTATCGTCACCGGACTACCTAAATGGAGGTTACTTGATAAACTTGCATCAAGATATCAAACATCAGTCAGACCGCGTTAAAAAAATAAAAAAAAATAACCGTATTTATGTTTATGTATTTATAGACGTGTAAAGGTATGTAGAGTACACATAACACCTAAAAATATCAGTATGAGGCCCAAGAGGTTGATCCTATCGTCTACAGAGTTTGAGCCGGTGGTCGGGGAAACGTTATCAATGTTTAAACGTGCGAAGGCGCGCCGCCAGCATCGGCAGCTTTGATCGTTTGCGGAAAGTCCCTTGCTTCCCGGAAAGAAATTTAACTCTCTATACACAATACGTTCGAAAAGATTATATTTATCCATCAACTGTAGACATTACTCATAAACTTAACGTACAGATAAATCCGAGAACGTCTTATCGCGCTCGGATAAGCAGTAGCGCCTTCTCTTTTTTTTACTTTTATTTTAAATGTGTTATTCGACTCATATGTCAAATCATTTCATTTATTTTATACTGACGAAAACAACATGTCGCTTTCGACTCTGTCTTCAATCTTTCCATTCCTTCTTTACGTAAATATATAAGTGTATATTATCTTGTTAACATAGAAGCTATAAAAAAAATTTCCTTTTAAGTATGCTTAATTTTTCAGCGTTGACATATCGATACTGCCATTCTAATACGTCGTATCCCACAAAATTTGAATAATTTACTTTTTTTTTTTTTTTTTTTTTTTTGTTATTTAGAGTCGGTTTTAACTGCTGTGGCCATATCGTCGACTTTACCTGTTGGGAGTGGTACGTTGGAGACTTTTTGGGTTGTGAAAATCTTAATCTATACGGCAAGGGTCGAATATCAACCAAGATGGTTTCTAAGACCAGCTTGAGATTCGAACCCACGCCTGGCCGGTGAGCCAGTTCGAGTGCTCTATAGACCATGCGCCTTAGACCACTCGGCTAACCTCACCGGTTAATTTACTTTTTTTTAAAAAATGGAATCATAACAATATTATGCAAGTCGTATTAAAATTTTAGAGGTCAAATAGTTCAATTACTATTTTTAAATAAATATTTTCGTCAGTCGAATCCCATTTAATCAATGATAAAAATTAATCGTTTTTACCGTCTGCTGTAAAATTTTTTAAATGTAGGATACGACGTATTAGAATGGCAGTATCGATATGTCAACGCTGAAAAATTAAGCATACTTAAAAGGAAATTTTTTTTATAGCTTCTATGTTAACAAGATAATATACACTTATATATTTACGTAAAGAAGGAATGGAAAGATTGAAGACAGAGTCGAAAGCGACATGTTGTTTTCGTCAGTATAAAATAAATGAAATGATTTGACATATGAGTCGAATAACACATTTAAAATAAAAGTAAAAAAAAGAGAAGGCGCTACTGCTTATCCGAGCGCGATAAGACGTTCTCGGATTTATCTGTACGTTAAGTTTATGAGTAATGTCTACAGTTGATGGATAAATATAATCTTTTCGAACGTATTGTGTATAGAGAGTTAAATTTCTTTCCGGGAAGCAAGGGACTTTCCGCAAACGATCAAAGCTGCCGATGCTGGCGGCGCGCCTTCGCACGTTTAAACATTGATAACGTTTCCCCGACCACCGGCTCAAACTCTGTAGACGATAGGATCAACCTCTTGGGCCTCATACTGATATTTTTAGGTGTTATGTGTACTCTACATACCTTTACACGTCTATAAATACATAAACATAAATACGGTTATTTTTTTTTATTTTTTTAACGCGGTCTGACTGATGTTTGATATCTTGATGCAAGTTTATCAAGTAACCTCCATTTAGGTAGTCCGGTGACGATAAAAAATATTTAATAATATAAATGAGTCAAGTGTTTTTTTTTATATTTTTATTGGGTGTAATTAAAAAATATTCTTTTGTTATTCTATTTTATTTGTTTTAAACGGTGCTAAAAGTTTTTTTTTTATTATAATAATAATTTATTAATAAGTTTTAAAAAAAGAAAAAAAAACTTGGATCGACAAATTTTAATAATCTGGATTTAAAGTCTAACTTCTAGAAGAATTAACTGTTTTTGAACTATGATTGAAAGGATTTTTGATCTGTCTTCAGTCTCAATGACTTTTAGTTGAAATAATTAAACATTTATACTTATTAAATTGTTTTTCATAGAAATGGGCTTGAAGGAATCAAAAACAGATTGATGATGTGACAAAAGAAGTCTGATTTTGATTTGGAAACTATTGAAAATGAATTAACAAAATTTCTTTGTAAAACAGCTACAAAAAAAAATAAAAATAAAAGTATCACGAATAGTAATATAACTATACTATGTAAAACTATTTATTTTTAACTAATTATAAAATATATTTAATTCGGGCTTATAATTTTTTAAATCGAGTTAATACTAGTAAATTTATAAAAAAACAAAGATTACATATTTTCCATTTCTTCAACAGTATTTAAACATTTTTTACTTTGTTTATTCGTTGCAACATTTTTTATTTATTGTTTACTATTTATTTATAATTAACAATTGTCAACATTAATAAGATACTTTATTTTAGAGCTCATTAATGATTAACTTTTCTTCATTGCTTTGTTTAACCTCAAAATTTTTTCTTAGTAAAATATTGCTTTATTCTATTAACCTAAAAGTACAAACTTTGTTCACTAATACGCTAAAAAATGTCGCCTTTGTTCGGATCTGAGCTGCAAATGTTCAAAAAAACAATATTAACCCTCAAAAAGTCGCATTGTTCCTCTCTAACCTAAAAATTTTAAACTTTGTTCCGCAACTTAAGAAGTTAGCTCTAAAATTAACGCATTTTATTTTTTAATATTGTAAATACTTTTAAAACAATTATTCTCAGTGAACAATTGTTCAAATAAATGCATGAGTCAAAACAATGGAAGATAAAAAAAAAAAAAAAATTTCAGTCTTCAGAAAAATTTTTTCAGTAAAAAAAGTAAATAATCTGGAAGCGAAAAAAATGTTTCGACAGAAAAAAAAATTCAATTAATTACTGGGTAATTAATAATTATGTAAATAAAAAATACGCTAGTGTATAAATACAAATTACAATGATTTTTTTTTTTAATTTTAATACCTCTGTTCCGTAAATTAAATTAAATTAAACTAAATCTAAACTATATGGTCAATTATTTTTTAGAAAATTAATTAAATTCTTGTTGAAATTATAAATAATAATAATAATATTAATAATTATATAAGCGAATATTTTTAAATACAAAAATCACTTTGATTTTTTAGCTGCCATCGGCGTTCGTACATTAATTTTTCTTTGGCGTTATTAACGCTCTTAAAACGACTTAATTAATAATATTTTACCGAAAAATTAATTCGTGTACGTGGAATGATTAGTTGATTGATAATTGTAACTACTTATACTTAAATATTATTTTTGTTAAAATAAGGCGTGTGTAAGGCACAGATTATTTTAGTTACAGAATTGATTCCCTTTTCAGGTTATTTTAGACTTTCATTTAGCCTTTTTAGTTTTAGTTATTAATGTTAATATTAACTAGTATTACAATTAATTATAATAATTAAGTACATAATAATAGTATTACGTAAATGAGATTTTTTTGTTTTACTATCAAACTCTTTACTAGTAATTGTTTAAAAATTTTTGTGATTTTTATGGTCGATATTAATGACACATTTTTTTTTAATAGAATTTAAATTTTTGCGCAAAATTTAAATTTTCGCGCGCAATTTAAATTTTCGCGCGCAATTTAATTTTGAAATTTATCAGTGATTTTAGTGTTTTTAATATTAATAAAATTTCAAATTAAATTAAATTTAGAAAAAATTTTCATAAATAAATTACTGAGAAAATATTTAAAAAAAATTACATTAATTTTTTGAAACATTTACAAGTGGAAATTTTTTAGAAATTTTTTTTTATATAATTTATGTGTAAAAAAAATTATAAAAATCATCAAGGGTAGTTAATCTCATATTTTTTCTTATTGAGTTTAATATTAATGAGACATATGATTTTTTTTTTTTTTTTTTTTGTTAAACAAACTGTTGACAAAAATAAAATAAATTAAAAAAAAATTTCAAAGCCGCAAAAATGCTAATTTCTGAGCACCTTGAAAAATTGTAGCTCTAAATCTCTAAAAGACATAAATAGGCTGAAATTGAAACCTACAATTTTTAGGATCTTAAAGGTAATATTGAAAATGATCTTGAATTCATATCTAGGAAATTTTAGTGGCAAAAACTGCTGAAGTTCTTGTGTAAAATATCTATTGTACATCATAAAATTAATTTAAATGGAAAATTTTTATTTATTCCAGAAAAAAAAATCAAATTTTTTGACCCAGGTAGTTCAAAAATTCTTATTACTGTGGTCCAATTAGAATTCAATATTTTTCAAGGTAGATGATAATTTTTTCCCAAAATAATAATAATTCCTGTAAAAACCAAAAAATTGGAAAATTTACAGCACGTTTAACTTCGGCCTTGAATAATTTCAATCATAAAATAATATAAGACCTTTTTTGTCAATCGTTACATTTCTTAGAAAAATATATAACAGACAAGTGAAGTTAATGTTCTCTTCAATGGTCAAAAATTTAATTTTTCATTTTCTCAATAAATTTTTCCACTAAAAATATTTTTTTTTCTTTTACCTCTTTTTGGAAAAAGCAATTAAATTGGAAAAGCGCATTTCGCAATATGAATACACACATGTAATACAATTAGATATAAATCTCAACATCTAGGATGTTTAGAATGTTGAAAGCTGGTGAATTGGCCCGAGGCGTCTAGCCGGAAAAGTGGTAGAAGCTAAAGACATGTAGAGAGGTAAAGTCAAAGTCACTCAGCTCGGGCTAAAGCTCAAAAGCTGGATGCGGAGAATTGGAGAATGAGATGGATCCTGGATACGATACGCAAGCACAGGGCGGCTTGGGGTAGTTTGGGCGTGGGAGTCCAGAAGGAGGGGTTGAAGCCCATTACTGGCACAAAGGTTGCCACCAGATTGCCGTCGGTACGCGCATCGGAGTTAAACCGTTTCACCGCCTCTGCCTCAGCCTCAGCCTCCGCCTGGCCTCTATTTTCAGCGCCTCAATTCCGCTTGCTACGCTCGTTCGTATTCATCATTCAAATTCAATTGGCTTTTATCTGCTGTCCCGCGGCGTCGGGTTCAGTTTGTGATAGAAGCATACAAGGATAGGAGGATACAACCCGGCGCAGGGCACTGATCACAGAGATTACAGAAACAAAGACCTGTCTGCAAATTATCAACTTATCTACTAAAAATATGTAGCAGTAGAAATGAATATATTAATTCGTAAATTATTTTTTGTCTACAGGACTTTTGCTTCTAATGAACACATAAGTGAGATCTACGGAATATTATGTCGAAAAAGTTTATTTATTTTTAAGATGACCTGGAAATTTGAGGAAAAAATATTAAATTACATCATATAAAAGTTGTATGATCAATTTTAAAATATCAGTAGCGTTTCAAAGGTATACAGTAAAAAATTTTGCGTCAATGCGTTAAAAAATTCTGTGTTAAAAAATTTTAATGTTAAATATTTAACTCTTTTTTGTATTAATTTAACACAATCAATGTTAAATTTACACAAAAATTTTTAACACAAAATGTTTTGACGCAATGACGCAAAATTTTTTACTGTGTAATTAAAAGCTTTTTAACTGATACGAAAAACGTTTTGGCTTTCAAAAAAAATTTTTTTTAGATTAGAAAATCTTTTTTTCTTAATTCAAAAAATAAAAAAAAATTTAGCTTAGTCAATACAGTAAAAAGTTATATTTTAAAAAATTTTGCGTTGAATATTTGACACTTTTTGTGTTAATTTAAGAGAATTAACACAAACAATTATCAAATGTACACATGAAAGCGTTAAATTTTTAACCCAAAAACTTTTCGGCGCAATGACGCAAAATTTTTCACTCTGAAGGTGCATGTCATCGAAAGGTAAGTTTTAAGATACAAAAAGTTTATACTGATAATACTATTTTCAATGTTTTTTAATAATTTTTTATCAAACGTCGTTGTAATGAAAAAAAAAAAAAATAATTATTCAGTTTAATTAAATAATCTTATTAAATCAGATCAAATAATTAAATAACTGACCAAATTACTCAGCTGAGTTGTATAAAATTTGGATAGCAATAAATTATTTAAAATATTGGACTTTAAAAAGACGAAAAATACTTTGAATACTTTGATTAAATACAGCATAAAATTTTCATAGGTTCAAATACAGATCAATAAGTTCAAATATACTGTAAAATTAACGGAGTGCTGGATGATTTTTATTTGATTAATCCTTCAGGAGTAAAATTAATATTATTAATAAAAAATAAAATCAGTGAAGTGAATTCGTCATTTTTTTGTATTGAATAATATTTTTTCTCGGTTTGACAAAACGAATAAATTTAAAAGTTTTAAATATTCAAAAAAATCCATTTCCAATTTTTTGGAGTGTACAGATTTATCGTAATCAAAAACAGTTTCAATTTTTCAATCCATGAAATAATTACATAAAAACAATTCTTGAAATCGAAATTTCATGATTCAAGAAAATTTATTGTGAATGCTATTTTTAGCAAATTTCATTTGTTTTTATTGTAAAAAATCTCTTTTAAAGTTAAAATAGTTGAAAAAAAGATAAAAAATAACTTAATTAGGAATATAACCTTGTAAGTTTTCAAAATCTTTCTCTCATCTCCAAAACAATCATCATTTTCCATCGGACAAACAATTAATTACTAAATTTAAAAACTGACTTTTCTGCGTTGCACTAATTTCAAACTCATGAAAGAAAAAAACTTATCTTTCGGTAATAAATAACCATAGAAATAAAAAATAACACTGGCTGTTAAATTAATTTTTTACCATGCGTAATTTATTGGTCCTCGAAAACAGCCTTGGAGTCGCGTGGTAAAGATTTCCTCTCCTTTTATTTGGAAACATCTTAATAGTTAATAGCACAGAAGAGCTCCTTTAGGATTTCAGTTGAGGCATAATGTAATGCCCACCTTGAAAATAGCCTGCTGAGGTTGAGGGTCGCGTGGCGTTGACGAATTTCTTTACAGCCTGTCGTATAACCCACCGTACCATGGTAATAGAACAGAATTGCTGTATTATATGGGCTACTTTGCCGCTTGTTACTCCATTCTAGTCCAGTTTAGCCCTGTCTACACTTATACACTTCATACTTAGCAGGATATACGACAATATTACCTTACCATACTGTACCTGGTATTTGCAGTCAATACTGAATACCAGTGCTTGCTTCCGGGTGTTTTTGATGGTATTATTTTTACAAAAATTTATAAAATCAGAATATACACATTTCTTGTTTAAATTTATCAAAATCTGCAAAACTTCTTATCAGTCTGATAAAAAAAATTAGGAATATTTTGAGTTACAATAAAAAAAAAAAAAAATATTTTTTGAAGGACAAAAAATCATTCCGAAGAAAGTGTGGATAATTATAGAGAAATAAACTAGAGAATTTAGAGCATAATAACTCAGGATCTCTGGAAAAAATGTGAGGTTTTATGCGTGGGTGAGTTACGTTTATATATTCTGCGGTCTTGTCACGACCAAAACCGGACCACAAATTGTTCACAAGACGATGGGGTAAAAATATATTTAAAATTACATGGCAGAAGTAAACATAAATAAATCATAGGATTTTATAACGTTTTCGTTAAAAAAGAGTTTGTTGAATTTTTGGTAGAATTTCAAGTTAAAGGGGGAAAAAAATTAAACGCATACAAATATTCTGGTGTTAAAAGTCTCTAGGCTTTCAATTAAAAAAAAATAAGAACAATTTCTGAAAGAAAAAAAGGTAAAAATTAGAAAAAAGCCAGGTGAATTTCGGTTGATATAAGTTTCTTCTAAAAGTAAACTTTGTCTAACATGAGAAGATTTAATTAAGATAACAAATTGTCAAATTTCAGATTTTCATATTAATCAAAAATATGATCGCTGAATTTCAAAAACTAAAGGCTTATAAATTACATATTTTTGAATGGAAACTTATGAAGATAATAAAATAGAATTTTATTTGCTCTCTTTTATATTTTGAAAGTTTTTAAAGCAATGTTTATAAAACAATAGGTACATGTACTCTACAAGCTTCTAATAATTTAATTTCAATCTTTCTTAGCTGTCGAATACTAATTAAAAACTAATTTTTAAGCAACGTAAAAAAATAAATTTTATTATTAGAACAAGTTTAAATACTTGTGACAAGTTTTGTGCATGTCGTCACCCTTAATTAGAATACTTATTAGTAAGCTTTAAATTAACTTTTTTAATTTATCAATTTTTACTTTTTTTTATGCCGCCCCGACCAGCAAAGCCTCGGCTTCGCCTCGGTTTTGCAAAACCCCTTTCACGGACTTGCGTACTTTCGGCTGGAGAGCAAGAAAAATAGTATACAACCCACACTGATAGAAGGATTTAGTTCTGTTTAATAAGATTTAGTAACAGGTACTAAATGATTTAGTAACAAACCTTTCATGACCAAATATTTAGTAATAGTTACTAAATCATTTATTAAAGCCCATTTAGTTCCATCAAATAAATATTTAGCAGTATTTACTAAATGATTTATTGGTACTCGATAAATCGTTTGTTGGTATTAAAAAAAACAAATTTTAGCGTGTAATCTTAATTTTTTACTCAAAATAAATCAAGATAATTAAAATAAATAATTTTTAGTAAAACTATAAGGTATTATAGAGAACAGAATTACATTAAGTTAAAATTTTTTATTTGAGGCATACTCAGTGAATAGATTATGTATCACATTGAAAGTAAATAAAGGCGAACTTACGAGATAAAACGGAGTATAATTCACTTAAATTCCACGAATTTAAAATCTCTTTCATGGTTTTATTATTACAAATTGACTCAATATTTTAATAATAATTAAAATATTAATGTCAACACTAATGTTTTCAACAAATACATATACAATGTTCAATTTTAGCATAGCCATCTACCGACAATACTTACCAAATAAATATTTAGTAACTATTACTAAATATTATTTAGTGGAACTAAATATTTATTTCTATATAATAAGGCTTTGTTCCTATTATTATAATTTATTTCGGATAAAAAAATCACTGATTAAACTGTAACAAATAATATTGATGGGTATTAAATATTTTTTTCTCTCAAATAAATGACTAAAAATTTTGTTACTAAATCAGTTTAGTACTCCGTACTAAATCCTTCTATCAGTGCACAACCAGAATATTGGGTGTCCTGACGAGGCTACGCCTCGGCTATCATATCCCATACGCCAGTAAATCCAACTTTCTGGCCTTGGGTCGTAATATACTATTTTTCAGCTGGCCGTTGATGAAATTTACTGTGCTTTCATCAGCCATTTAAAAAAATTTTTTTTAAATACCAGTTTGAAGATAACTGAAACTAGAGTAATTGTTTCGCTGGCTGACCACCGGTAATACAGTTTTTTATTTTTTCTTTTTTTATGATTCACTTATCAGAATAAAAGAGAGCGTTAATTCGTACGAAAAAAATACTATCCACTTAAAAATTTAAATAAGCTTTAAAATTGAATTGTAAATAAAATTTCTTGTTATTGAAATTATTTCTTCAATTTATTCTTGTATAGTAAAAAAAAGAAAAATAAAATTTTTTTTTGTAAAGACGTTTATAAATTTACATCATGACATGAGCATTTAAGGCATGTATATTTTCATTTACCAAACTTAACATTTTATTTCATATGTCCAACATATTTTTTAAACCTCGAAACATTATACTTGAAATATTATTTACCAAAAATTGAACCAATAAAAATTTTAATGCACAAAATTAACACTGTGCTTTCTTTAAATATTTATTAACAATTTTTTGAGTCACTTAATTCTCCCTTCAAGATTGCAATATCTTTTCAAACCCAACGCCATAAAAAAGACAAAATTTCTCTCCTTATAAAATAAAATGCGATCGAACAAGTGTCTAATTAATAGCTAACAAGTATCGATACCGTCATCTATTGACATTAATTAAGATAATGTTTTCCTACGGCGAATAAAATCTCAGTCAACATCTGGTGTCATGTTCGACAAACACCCATAGAGGTCCTCGCTTCTTAATCAGCCGCCATATTCCTATAAAAGTTATATTGACAGTCAGTAAACAATATTTAATTAAGATCTCGCCGGGATTCTGCCGTACAAAAGAAGTTCAAACGTCGCCTCTGATAAGTCAATAGGGGAGGTTTAGGGTCATTTGCCCTGAAATGATGCAAATAGCTGATCTCAGAGCAGTTACGCCCACCCAACGTTTTCCCAATTCCGTGTCTATACTCAATACGAGTCTACAAGCGATGTTTGACTACAAAATATTTGTAATAGTAAGTCAAAAAATCCTGACAGGAGTTTTCGTAGCAATTGTTAGTGTTACTGAATGTTTGTAAAAAGGCGAATGGATAAATAGACCAGCCCAGAGATTTAGGGTATGTTTACCTGAATCTAAGTACCTTGACGTGTTTCCGTCACGGGTGAATATTATTTAATACATTTACGTTTCCTAGGTCCAGTTTTAGTCAAGTCTTCCCGGGTCCTGGGTTCTCGATGCCACATTAGTATTAGTACGTACAGCTAACATAATGTTAAGGTTAATATCTTTCAGCTGGGTGTCTACCTAATGCCAAACGAGACTCGTAACTGTTTCTGTAAACACTGGGCCCCCTGTAGGTAGAAGGATAGAAACATACTTCAGGTCCTTCTTCGCCTGTGCTCTATCCTTGTCTGTCGGCCGGCAATTTTAATTCTGTATTGGGCCCAACTTATTGAATTTTGTGTTGGGGCCCAACTCAAGAATATCACCCGCTTCCGGGGGTCCAAAGGGTATTCAAGTTGCATTCAGGTTATATGTTCAGCTTGAAAGGCTTACGTGTTTATAGTCTACAGTGCAGAGCTCATAAATTTATCAGGAAAATGGATCATTTTCGGTTGAGTTACAAGTTGCGACGTTACCAGCATTGTTATATGCTTAACTGGCGACCTTGACTCCAACTCAATCCTTTTTGACGGAAATTTAGTTCACTAGTTGACAGTTATTTATGTACGAGAGACAAAGGATTTTGGAAGCTATGCTTCTATTATAGTCGAAGACTGCCAGTTCTTCTGTTTTAATTGTATCGATTTATTTTTGTTGGTGATTTACATGCTCAAGTTTGGTAAATTACAGTTTTTATGTTTATGATGATTTGTCATTTCATTCATTGAGATGGTTTTCGATATTTTTGTTGAAATTTTTCGACATTTCAGAGCTTTGCAAGAAAATGCAGAAAATATTGTTTCGAAAATTTAATATTCTTGGTAATTAAAAATAATTGATGGTGAAAAAATAGTCAATATGTTGACAGGATAACAATATTTTTTTAATTAATATTATTTACACAGTAAAAAATTTTAAATTTACACATAAAAGTGTTAAATATTTAACACAAAATTTTTTGACGCAAATTTTTTACTGTGTAGATAAAATGTCAAAATTATCTTTAATATTGCTAAATTTTTTTTATTTCTTCTCGGATTTTTTAAATAATTTTCTGAATTCAATATATAAAAAAAATGATAAAATGAAAAAGATATTTAGCCATATGAAACTGTTTTAAAAAAATCAAAAGATTTCGAGATTTAAGAAAATTTCCATTGCTCGAAAATATTTATGTAATGGTCAATTTTTAGTATCTCGGATAAAATTGATTTTTCGTAAAATGCAATAGTCGAAAACGAAGATTGTACTAAATAATCTATCTACAAAAATCATACTAAGCATATACGAAAATTTGAAAAGTAAAATTAGAGAGGTCAATGTTACAGTGAAGTAAGCTGTTAATTTCTACGCAATTTGAGTACAACTTGACAACAAAAAACAGTACAAGTTATTGCAGTAAACTATTGGTACTAAAATTGACTTCAAACTACACTGAAATAAAAAATTCTTCACTTGAGGGTAAATTTTCTTGGCTCAAGAAAATATTAAAGAAGATTGCAAATTTCTTGAATGAAGTCAAAGTTTCTTGAGCCAAGAAAATTTCTTCTTGCTCCAAAATAACTTTTGTCTTCCCTAAAATTTTCTTGGTGCAAGAAATTTTTTTTCTGTGTACTGATAATCAACTTGGATGTAACTGTGATGCAACATTGACTATCTGGAGTTATCTTCCACAAGGGTGGTAAAATAAACTATAAACCATCTAGAGATAAATGAGATGAACACTATCGTATCCGGAGTTGGTAAAAATTGGCTCCTATGATCTAACGGTAAGTTACCAGAGAAGAGACTAATCAATTCAACTTCATCATTAAATTGTTTTTTTTTTTTTTTTTTAAATCAATTGTCAAGATTCTGAAACTTTTTTTTTTATGAAGTTGTAGTATTAACTAACAGGTGGCAACTGTGAGAGCAATTTAGAAGCTTGAAAAGATATCGATATCTCATTTTTAAAAATTTAATTTTCGAGGAATCGTTTAATTTATCTTTAGGATGTCTTTTTTTTCCGAAAAATTTTTATCACTAAAAAAATTAATTGCTATATAAATTTTTATACTGAGGTAAAGATTATTTTGAAATAGATTTAATGAACAATAAAACACCCGAGGGTCGCATTAAAAAATATAAAACGATTCACTATGTGTGATCAATTACTGATAATTCCGAAATTGTTCCTACGAATTTCTGAGAAATTCAATACTTTTTTGGGGTCATAAAAACTATTATTATTGTCACCTTGATTTTTATGACATCTCGAATTAACACATAGATTGTTTTTGAGAAAATAGATTTAAAAATAACTCTTATTTTTAAAAATGATTGAATATTGGAGGCATTGAAAGCTTTACCATTTTAACTACTTTCAGTTCAATTAAAAGTTAACGAATTATATGGATACTATTCTAAAGAGCGCGAGAGAAAACTAATTTTCGGTAAAGTAAGAATTGTTGAAAGTACAAAAGTCTGCCAAAAATTCAAGCTAAAAGAAGTAAGTAATAACATTTCAAGTAGAATTTAAACTGAATATCAATTTGCGAATTCAAATAGTCATTTTTGATAAAATTTGAGAATTCTTTTGATAGATCGTAATGATTTTGTTATTCTAAAAAATTTAAAGATATGTCCATTTCGTTTCACATAGTACAAATATTATATATTTGTACTGTATCAATATTAAAAAGGAGTACCTTTTTTATCTAGGTGGATAATGGCGGGAAAGATTTAAAAGTGTTTGTATTTTATTTTGATCAATTTTATTATGGATGCTTTGGAAGAAAATAAAGTTAAAGTGTTTGAGACAGTAGAGAGCGCTTTATAAAAAGTACTGACTATTGTCTGCACTCTACTGACTCGTGTTCTGGCACTAACCAGTCGTGTCTCATACATCACTCTACTGTCTATGAACATTTTTCCTACTATTTGTACGAAACAGTAATCATTGCTTTTTTATTTTCTCCGTGTTGGATTTTCCAAACTTTTTTATTTTTAAATTTGCGATGCTATGTCATAAAAATTTGTATATTGACTACTTTTATACGGATTTTTACGATGGAACATTTTAAATTTTAATATATAAAATAATGAAAGTGAAGATTTTGAGTCTAGTCCTAGATTACGAATTTAATTCTTCCTAAAATTTTTTTTTTTTTTTCGTGTACGTTAATATTCATCAGTTTTATCATCTTTTGAACTCTTATAAATTTATGTTCCAGGTAAATCAAAGATAAAAAAAATGTTCAAAATTTTGTTACTAATCATGATAGTAGCAATATTGTATCCGGAAACAATGGGATGTGGCTATCCTATTCCAGAGCCAATTCGACCTACACCTCCGGTTTCGCGGACAAATTCTAGTACTCACTTGTCGAATCTGCCAGACTCGCGGAGGTTGAACACAATCGCACTTCTCGGGACTCATGATTCAGCAACATATTCTGTGAAAGGTCGTTTGACACAAACACAAGTGATGAATATAACTGAACAATTAGAATTCGGCGTTCGCGTGTTTGATATGCGAGTTCGTCGCAAAAACAATGAATTTGCGATGTATCATGATTTCGTATTCTTAAACCAAATGTTTGAAGATTTGTTAAAAGAGATAAAAATATTTTTAGGAGCTCATCCCCGAGAGCTAGTAATATTGCTAATGCAAGAGGAGTATAAACCTGAAAATTCAACTTTGAATGTATGTCGAATTTTGGAAAAATATGTTCAAAAGAAAAACGAATTCGTCCGACATTGGTCACTCAGCGACACTATCGGGGAATATCGTGGAAAAATTTTATTCGGACATTATCAAGAAAGTTTCTCGAGATGTATGGTTTATTTGCCCTGCGTGACCCAAAATTTTTGGCAAATGACCTACGTAGATGCATATACAGACAAATGGAATATGATTAAAAACTTTCAAGATATGATGCTCGATTCAAATAAATATAATCAATGTTACATTAATTATTTATCTGGCCATGGTGGCTTTTTGGAATCGCCGTTCAATATTGCTAAGTTCATGAATCCACGAATGACTGATTACTTTCGCAATCCTAGAAACACCTTGTACATCGTTATGGCCGATTTTCCGACAGCTAAGCTCGCTGCGAAAATC
>JZSA01002406.1:0-24596 GCA_000956155.1 Cotesia vestalis
AAAAAAATCGCTTGCGAAAATTGAAAAATTTTTTTCTTAGATCTAATTAAAACAGATCTTGAAAACGTTAATGGAAATTAAAATTTATATTTTCACGTTAGAATATTCATGAATACTCCTTACCTCAAATTTATCGGTTTCTGAAAAATTTCTCCTGTTTTGAAGTATGGCCTGGACTCTCTGAAGAGGAATGAAGAGGTAGAGACACTGAATACATAAATGTATAATTGAGTTTTTCAGGATTTGCGTATGTATGCTGAATTATTTGAGGAAGATCAAAGCCTTGGATCCTGATTCGAGTGAGGAATTTATTAAATTGGTATTCAGTATGAGTTTTATGAGTAGCAAGTGCCTCCGTTGAATGACCGAAGACAAATTCCATAAAGGATTTATTCGTTGTTTTCATCCTCAATAACCTGTTTGGTAATTTTGAGTTTTTTTATCAAGGGATATTTTTTCATGTGATAGCATGATTTTTTTTATTTCTTCAAAGATTTTTAATAATTCTCTATATTTTAGGTATTTTATTAAAAAGTCAGAAAATAATTTTTTTTTTTATCTTAGATATAATTCGATTATTTTAAGAATTATAATTTTGTACTTACCTTTGTCTGCACCAAAACAAGTAAAAATGTCAAACCATTTTAATTAAACGAAAAAACAATTGATACACTTGAATATTCACTTAATTCTTTAACTTATTAAAGTTAAAGAACTAACTAAAGACCCAATTGCAGTCAAGGTCTTAAACTTTCTGAATTTTAATATTTTGATAGCACCTGTACAAGTTTTAGAGATAACCTTTGAATATTCCTTCAGGGCAAATAACTATTTTCATTTCCCTATCAATAAGATATTTTTCAAAGGTGTCAAGATAACTGCTTTCATTAAAAAGAAAAAAAAATAAAGAATATATATTTTTTTGAGTGATATTTTTTTTCCTCTTGACCTACACGACTATCAGTGGGCTTGAAATCCACCGCAAGTACCTGGAAAATTTAACACTAATGAAAACTAACAGGTTTCGTAACTAAATATATATACACACCAGGGTGTCCAAAAAAAAAAATCTTTTTACACTCGTTAAGCTTTTGCAGTTTTACGCATTTTAACTTCACAAAAATCACTCACTAATTATTTTTAAGGGTTTCTAAACTTAAAAAAGTCGGATTAGTCTTCACCGTTTTTTTTAAACCCACAGTAAATTAAAAAAAAAAAAATAAAACAATTAAAAATGTAATTATATCAATAAAATTGTGCGAATGACAGGAGAAGAAATTTCATATTTTGGCTTCTATTTTTTTTTTTTTTAATTTATTAGTCAACATAAATACAGAGTGAGCATACTGATTTAATTTAATTTAATTTTTTACACTTGTGATAGTTTTAAAATGATTTAAATATTTTTATTACAAAATTTAATTTTTAATTAATACAAAGAAAAATTATTTTTGATTAAGATTTTTTTATGTTGCTAAAATAATTTTCTTGAGTACTATTAGCCGGTAACGATGATCGTTACTTTATTAGTGATTGAAAAGAATATTTACAGAAATATTTATCTATATCAAAAATAAATAAAATCATAAAAAAATTACGATGGAGCCGAAACGATTTTTAAAAAAGAATAAAAAATTTTCTTTTATAAAATACAATAGATACAATTATAAATCGATCTTACATTCATTTAATTGGTATTGTTTTTATCATTTTTTTTTATATTTTATTTGTTACAAGTCTTTTTAATTTTTATTACCTCTGATTTTAAATTGAGCGTTTTAGTTGATTTTTGTTAGTTTTATATTTCAATTATTTATGTTTTCAAGTGGCGGTGCCACGAACACAATTAATATAATTAAATATTCAATAAAATTAAAAATACAGTCGCTTTATAATATATATTTTTTTTACAATAATATCTTCAGTATATCTATGTACTTATTTATTAATCATAATAAATCTTGTTTTATGTATATATATTAAACTGTCTCTTTAATTGAATAAGTTTGTTTATAAATAACCGATCGTTCTAGTGCTTAATAATTCCGATGAAAATATTAATAATAAATCTATTTGTATATCCACCTCTAAATATTATCCTTATTGTATATTTATAGTAAGATTTTAATTAGTACGAGTACTATCTCAAATATTTAAATAATTAAAACCTCTTTAAAAATAAAATAATTGTCGATTAACGTCTTCTTGGGCGTCTGTCGATATCCGAAAGTCGCGACGCGTTTCAAGTGTTAATAACCAATAAATTAACCACAGTAATTCCCTGGTCGACAATTACCACGCTTCGTTTTAATTATTTACTGAACAATGAGCTATTGTTACTTTGTTGCTCCAAGTTATCGGTGTCGTTTATTATATATTCAAGCATTTATCATTTATCTGTCCATCGAAACAGTCAGTCGTTCGATCCCCGAGGCTAATTGCGATAAATAAATAAACAACCAGACTATAAAAATCGATACCGAGATATTTCGGGTGCAGATAACTGTCTCGGTGATTTTAGCTCCGTCGAAAAATAATCTGGTGGGTGTCTCTCTTAAATACGGCAAAATCTTGAGCACCAGAGTCTATTTATTAACTTCCTCCCTCTTAAACAATAACAATCCAACAAAAATACTAATGTACCGATTTTAAATTTCATGTGCAAACATTTAAGGTAGTTGTCGTGGTTAAGGCATACCGTCAGAAAATTTTTAATTTTTGGATACTTACTAAGGACATGATAATACAATACCCGAGAAATTTGAAGTCAATTGACTACATATAACGCGAGATAAATTCAATTAAAATTTGGATAGTTAACATGATATAAAAAAAAATTGAATAAATTAAAATACAGTCTTTTAGTGTATTTGATTTGAGTTTAAAAAAAAATAAAAAAAGTTTGGAATATCCAAAAATGCACGCCTCATAACTCTCATTCAGTTTTTAAGAAAAAAAATAAATTGTGCAATTAATTTAACAAAAAAATTTAGAAAACGGTTAAACGTAAAGGCCATCCCTGCAACTTTCCGCTAATTCCATATGTAAGCGGTTAAAATTGCACTTTTAGGACGTTTTTGAGCTCTTCGAGCTCAAAAATATAATAAGTATGTTATTTTGAGATATCCGAGCTCAAAGACTTAGCTGCTCTGAGATTTTGAGCTCTTCGACTTTTGAGAAATCTCAAAAAAACTACCAAAAAAAGATTTTTCAAATGTGGATTTCTTAGAATAACTTTTAAGCGGCTTCACTGATAAATTTCAAAAACTAATCAGCTCTTAAACTTAAAAAACCACGTCGATCGCTGTCAACCCGGTCAAATTCGGTTGATTCGTTCGTGAGTTATCGTTGTTGAAAGAAAATCTAAAAAAGTGTTTTTTCGTAATTCTTTCGAAATTCTTAGTTCGATCAATTTCATCTTAAAGATTTTTTATGAGGCTTTAAAAACTGCGTCGAATACCACAAACCGCGTGAAAATCGATTTATTCATACAAAAGTTATTGCACAGAATGAAAGAAAGTCTTGAGTCTAGCGTAAATTTTCTTAAATCAAGAAAATCTCAAGGAAGATTGAAAATTTCTTGAACGAAGTTAAATTCTTTTAAGCCAAGAAAATTTCTTCTTGCTCCAAAATAACTTCGGTCTTCCTTACAATTTTCTTGGTTCAAGAAATTTTTTTTCTGTGTGCGGTTTGAATATTCAAAAAATAGTGTTTTATTAAAGCTTTATCAGAATTTTGAGCTCGAAGAGCTCAAAAACGTAATAAGTGCAATTTTAAGTGTAGAATTTGCGGGAAGTTGTAGAGATGACCTTCAGGGTCAACTGTTTTCCTAATTTTTTTTTTTTTCAAAATAGCAAAGCGAAACAATTTTAGAAACTAAAAGATGGTTTTATTTAAGTGTTTTCTCGGTGTAAATCTACTTATATTATTGTATAAGTGCAATATGTGGTTGTGATAGAGGCATTTAAAGATCACAAAATTGCTCGACCTTGACGAGTCGGGTATAAAGCACAGTCTCACGCGCTTCACGTCATGAGGCGTGCAATTGTTTGAAATAGGAGGCGAAACAAATTTTTAAATTGTAAAGCACTCTCTAATGATTATCATTATAAGTTATGCAATTAAATAAACATTAGAAAAAGCTGTTAGGTATTAAATAATTGGAACAATTCACAGAAGACTTTGAATTTAATTGTGACTTTTAAGAGGATAAGTTTGTAGAAAAATGCTAGTTGTGTACGGTATAATATTCGGGAATGGGCCTGATGATGAATAACTAAAATCGGTGTATCGATCAATTAGTAACTGCTAGTATATGCTTCGCGCTATGAGGCGTGCAAAAATTTTTTGACCGCCAAATTATTTATAAATAACGGATTAAAGTTTAAATATTTATGAAAAATTATATATGTACAGAGTCGGTCAGAAACAATTGTATGTCCTGCGTAAAAATTCTGGATTACTTAACTTCAAGCTCATACACTTTTTCAGCGCGTATAATCTTTAATTTCTTGACAATATTGTACCATGACAACTACCTTAAACATCCGACTCATTACTTGTAATAATAATCGTCAATAAGCAAGCATATTACGGCATTAGTCCGAAAAATATTCATCTAATTAATTATTTACTTGGTTAAATTACTAATTGGATAAATCGAGTCCCAATTAATACTCCAATTAAACTCTACATTAAACTATTGCTCGATTATTTTAAATACATTCACCCGTTTATTTGTTATTATACATATAATTTTATTTTAAATATTCTCTTTATATTTATTTGCTCTTCTATGGTACAATATATCTAGTATACAAATAATAACATTAAAAAACTAATTGTAATATTTATGGTTGTAATTATTTGTGTGTTTTTAGTATATTAAGCGTCGTGATTAAGTGGTGCATTAAAACGTCTGTTAAAATAAATAATAATTTATTAATCAATAAATACATAAATGATAAATAATAAAATAAATAAAATTTAAACTATTTAAACATAAATAAATGATTTTACAAATTTAAATAAACAACAATAGTTGTTTTTACATGAACGATATCGTTAGGGACGGCGAGGATTCGTTTTGTTATTTATATTTTATAATATATATTTATGTATATACTTCGTATATAATCGAATTAAAAATAAAAATTTTAACATTTATATTCATATATATATTTTTTTATTTATATATATATATATATGATTTAGTATTCTTTGTGTTATATTAATATTGTTTATAATTCGATGAACATTGTCGTTAGTATCTTCATGATTGAACCAAGATCCACGTACTCATTATTTTATTAATTATATAATTATTTATAAATATATTAAAGTCATAAATTACTTCTAATTGTAAGCAATTAACGGAACCGATCAACCTACTTTTATCCACCGATCGATTGAGTACTCGAGCGCAGCCAGCCACCTGAAAAATAATATTTATAATTATGCATAATATTGTTTTTTTTTTCTTAACGTTTTTCAATAATCTAATTATTGCGTCTGCTATTAATAATTATTTAGAGACCTTGTTCATTTATGTTATAAATAGTCATCGATTATTAATTTACTAAGAAAGGGCGGAAAAACGCCTCGTTAAGAAATAGTGCAGATGTGACCGTATTTATGTTAGTACGTATAATTATTAATCACTATTCATGGCCATGAGTGATCATATATACAAATATGTAATTTTACATGTGATCACATATGACACTATGTACCTCTGTATATAAAAATTACTTTTCAAAACTTTATGTATAATCGATGATAAAATTTTTTATCACACGTGTTATGATTTTATGATTTCTTATATGATCTATGATCACGATCATATGGTATAGGATTTTATATGACAAGCTCTGGTTACTAGATTTACTTCATCAATATTCAGTTACACGATTGAGAATTTTGTCTGATTACACAAAAGCGTGTGTGACTTCGTATATGCTCAAAAATGCTTACATATGATTCTTTGTGTAAAGAAATACTAGTAGAATCAACGTCACATACAATCATATATTAATTTTTGTTGGATCACATTAGTATATATAATTTGCATGGACTAAACTTTATATGTGATCTGATATGACTCCATATAGTCACATACAGTCTATGACATACATATATGATCACCTATGACTATTTTTGGTCGCACATGATTAAAAGTAAGATCATATATGGTCACACGTGATCATATATGATTACATGGATCCACTCATGGTCACATATGGTTAGATATATGAAAATGCATAGTCACTTATCATCACATATGATCAGTGATCACATATGACTACTTATAGTAATGTATATTGATTAATATGTACATATATGGTTATTTATGATCATATATGATCACATATGACCATCTTTAGTAGCAAATGATTAAATGCAAGCATATATGGTCACTTGTGATCCACGCATGATCACATATGGTTAAATATATGACCATCCATAGTAATTTATGATCACATATGATCAGTAGGGCCAAGACTTTCGCAGTTGTTTAAATGAGCATTCATATGTTTAATCTTAAATTGATTGATCACTGATCAGTGATCACATATGACCACTTATGGTAATATATGGTGATTTTTATGTACATATATGGTTACTTATGATCGTATACATATGATCACATGTAGTCAAATATATGAGCATATACAGATACTTATGATCACATCTGATCACCTGTGATCACGCATAATCAACTTTTTCAACCCTTTTTATCGAACCTACAGTAAAATTAAGATGAAACATACATGTTGCAAACTATTCGTAACGTGATCGGTCAAATATATCATAAGCATGAAAATATATGCAAACTCTATATTCCGGCGCGCGCTTGCGGGAGTAAATTAAATTCTAGTAATTATAAATTTCATATGAATACATAAATTTGTACCTTTTTTTGTCCATTTCGGTTTCGGTAGCAAAAGTGTAGCTTCTTTGGGTAGGATCGGGTGGCTGCAGTTCGAAAGCATGTTTGCGGCCGCCTCCGTGGGATGCGCTCCCGTGGACCTTGAATCCATGAAGACAAGCAACTCCAAAAGCCTTTTCCGCATTAGCGTCATCGTAGAAGTATAGTGCAGCGTCTTTCAGAACACAGTACCTCCTGGACCATCCAGTAGGTGACGAGGTCTTCTTTGCTCGGTCTTGCTGCTTGCTTAGGTAGCCAAAGCAGTCCGGTCGCTGGATTGAACAGGCTGGCAACTGCTGCATTCGCACCGAAGCATCTAACCACGTATCCGCCTGTTAAAATTAAAGAATAAAAGTAAATATTTATATTTTTTTTCAAGTCCTTGAAGTTTTTATTTTTTTAGGTCATTAGAACACTCGTAAGTTATATGTTATAAGCTATAATTAAATCATGGTAGTTAAAATTGACAATCACAATTAGTACCAGCAATTAATTTCTAAAAGTCAACCCGTTGTAATTTACAATAGTATTATATCGACTTTTCACTGTGGGAAGTGAAAATAAAATTATATTCAGGCTTCCACTATTGGTTTCAAGTGACTAGAACGCTTGTTCTAGTAAATTGTTTTTAAGGTCAATGCGGTTCCGTCTGCAACAATGACCGAACTAGACCTCGTTTTTTTTTTTTTTCCGACTAAAATACAACTCAAGGGGAAAAGTGCAATTGCATTGTAACATTTTTTCTCTGTTGACACATGCAGTTTCTGATAAATTTTTTATAATTTTTTTTTTTAAATGTATATTTGATGTTTTTTTAAATCTTAAGCTTCGGACAGAAAGTTTAATGATTTCAAAAAATTTTTCTCTAATCTCTTGGATTAGTCATGAGAGCTTAATATTTTACAATGTTAAGATCTTGATTTTTAGGCAATAACAGAGGACACCGTTATCAAGCTTAAGGCATGCAAAAAACTGAAAAATTCTTTTACTACTTAAATTTAAATAAAAGAACAAGTTATTGCGACGATTCAATCAAATTCTTAATTTTTCCGAGAATTTGATAATCAGATGAACGACTCTTTACCTGATTATTCCTTTCAACAGCCTCTTTGATAACAGTGATCCAATTATGCATCATTTCTTCGCTATCAGCAGCCAGATGATGCGAGGGTGCTCCAAGTTTCCTAATTGCAAAACTGAAATTCCTCAATTCAGGGGTAGCTTCGACATCGTATTTCAAAAGCATGACTGCTCCAACCGGCTGAGCATCCTGAAATCAAAATCAAAACATAAATTATCAAGTTATCATCAGATTCTTCAGCTTTTAATCATCCTTACCGAATCAGTCTTGTAGTAGTAAAGGCAATTATCACGACGCAGAGCAAACCACCTTCGGACCCACTTATCAGTGGCAATACCTGCAGGATTAACAGTGGTGGCACGTCTCCACAAGTACCCCGAGTAAACAGCAACGTCTCCAGATTCTTTTGGACTTCGGGCTACTCTTGGGGCCAGGACATTGCAAGTTCTTGCTACCTCTAGTTCCAGGATATCTGGTCCAGAATGTGCCAATCTTACCACTTCTGAGTGGGTTGCATCCATCACACTTCTTCCGTTTACTGACATGATGATATCGCCCACCTCCAGACCGGAGCTTTCTGCTGGAGTATCCGGCTCAATTGCAGACACCACCACGGGTTTGGAACCATGGATGCGGAACCCAAATTCGCCTCCAGCTTCTCGTTTTACAATCACTGTTTTGTCGCTCTCTGCAACAGATTTTTTTTATGTCGATATTATATGTTTAGCAAATTCGAATCTGAACGAGTATAACCTCAAGCATTATTGTGTTTCTAATGTTTTCATTAATAATACTTATTATAGGCGACAGTAAATTTTAATTTTCATATTTACAATGACGAAATAAAATTTTCTTTTATGAACATTTGTAGTTAGTTTTAAAAAAATGTTTTTTATACTAGTATAAGAGCTCTTGTAACACATTCTGAATTTGCACGGCTCAAAATATATTTTTTTTTTTTGGTTTTCTTCATATAGTCAGTCTTAAGATTTAAGGATTATAAATAAACGGACAAGATTTAGGTGATGATTTTTAAAAAGATGCTTGACATTGATAGTACAAGGCTAGTAAAAAAATCAGGTCAATCGATCCCATTTTTGTAAGTTATCGAGATTACCAAGTTTCGTATGGACAATTGACATCATTTATTATAAAAATTAGAATAAAAGTCTATCATCACTTAGACGAATAAATTTTCACGTTATGAAGCGTGCAATTATAAATCATTAATTGAACTACTGCATGGTCAAAAAGAAAAGGTCATTTATTTAAAACGTGATTAACTTATATTTAAAAAAATTCCATTGAAATATGACATATACAGATCGATGAGTCAAAGTTTCTTCTAGCTCTATCTAAAATTGCTACTTGAAAAAAAATTTATGGAAAGAAATATAAACAATTGAAGATTAGAAAGCGGGTTTTTATTTTTTGGGTTCAAAAATAAGTATAAACTTTTGACTTCTGTATAATTATAAATTCAAATTATTTTTCACGCTGAATTTTTTGGTGATAAGTTAAAGAAGATTTACTTCTTAAACGCAATGATGAAAAAAAATTTTTCAATCTTCTATTGTTAATATTTCTTTCCAAAAATTTTTTATCTACTAGCAATTTTGAATACAGTTAGGAGAAATTTTGACTGGTCAATCTATGCATGTCATATTTTAATAGAATTTTTTAAAATGTAAGTTACTCTCGTTTTAAATAAATGGACTATTCTTTTTGATCATTAGTAGGTCGTGATCGCTCTACTCGTAATTGCTTGGACATTGGACTCTAAGCAATCTCTTTAAGCAATAGCAGCCACAGACGTTTTTTCTGACACGTGCAAAGTAGTTTTAGTCTGTAGTAGTAAATATTTACTAAAGAGTCACTTTAAACTTTAAAGTTTAGAGTCGGTCGGTGAAAAACATGCAAGCAAGGTCGAGGCTCCGTCAATTTGCCAAATTCCTGTATCTGGCGATCAACATTGTCTAAGCAATGAGTAATTAACTACACACAAAGTGACCTCAAGAAAGTTTGGCGAGATGTTTGCGACCAAAAGTTGAAAATACCACTAAATAGTTTGATTAAAAAATTGTTTTGTTTTAAAAAAAATTAAAATGTTTAATGATTCATTTTATTTGACCTCATAAAGTTGTTTTCGACTGCATCCAAGCAAACTTCAGTCAACTGTTATCGTTTGGATATTTAGAGATAAAATCTTTAAAAACACTAGAATAAATCTTCTTTTTTTATGATAACATTATTTTGATAAATTTTCGATGAAAAACAGTAAAAAATTTCAAAGTTTGAATACAAAACAGTGAGTTCAAGTACGATTAATCAAATCAAAACAGATCAAAAAATATATTAAAGACAGTAAAATTTTTTAAAGTTTAACTACAGATTAACAAATTCAAATTCAGATCGTTTGAATTAAAAACGGGAAATATGTTTTTAAATATAACAATTTTTTTCTAAGCAGAAACAAATTTTCAAGAATATTAATTGACATTTTAAACGAAAACAATATAAGCTAAATATTTACCAGGTTCTGGAGCACCTAGCTTTGTAAGGGCTTGTCCTTCGCGGCACCAAACTCTGAGCATGCACTTCAATAGTTCCTCTAGGGAACTCTTGAGCGAAACATCTTCACCCAATTCGGTGGGATATCCTCCGGCAGCATCGCAAACCATTTTGTAAATTCGCGGGTACGCGGGAACAAGCACTCGCGTTTGTCAATCAATTTTTAATAATTAATTAATTATACGAGCTGATAATGAGTAGCGATAGGCTAAGAAGTGACTAGAATGCTTGAGATATCGTGATTGTCAGGCAACGGCCTCATGGAATGTGTAACTTACCGCCCTGACCCACTGACTAGAGTCTAGCGCCAAAAGCTCTTTGGCCTGAGATTACCCCTGCACCCCGTCAGCACAAATCCACTCTTTATCTCTATCTTTCTCTTTTTCAGCTTACTCCTTCTTATCTGTACAACATTCAACACATACGCATCTGTTTTCTCAACGCATCTGTATTATATTGGGTATAGGTATACCAGCCACGACCCTACCAAACCCTACCTCAGTGTACCGACGGAGACGCCCGCTCAAAATATAACGAGTTATAACAGAGACAAAAAAGTGCTATATATATATGTATAACAATTTCAAACAGTCACAGACCAGCGGGTTTATATTTAGTCATGTATTACGCGAATACTATTTTAAGATAACTCTTACACTTATAACTGTTACACATGACACATAGAATGTAGTATGTAGTACAGAACCGGCATTTTTATACTTTGTAATTATTATTAGTTTTTTTATTCAGCGAACGGAGAACATCAACATCCGAAAGATACATATGTGTTTTATCGTGAAATTTCGCAGATGCCAATTGCCAGTTCAGCTTCTTTTATTTTTGTAAATATGCTAACAGACGAAAAATCACGCGGATTTACATTTTTAGATTGCATATTTTAATTTTTATCGTGGGATTTAATTAGAAGATATGATTTCTTTGTACCAGGAGTTTGTTAATTATTTTAAAAATGATTATTACCTTTGGATTGCATTTTTAGGTATTTATAATTTGGAAAATAGAAGAAGATAATTGTTAATAATTTTAAGAACGATTTTCTCTGCAACGAGTTTTAATTGCACTGTAATTTTAATATAAATATTACTGTAATGATTTTTACAGCGATGTGTCTAGAATTTTTTATAAGTATCTTTTGAGAATGATTTTTGAAAAGAACTTTTACAATTTCTTTACAAATATTTTTAGAAAAAAATTTTGATATTCCGAAATTTTGGTTACAATATTCAAGGTGACATTTAAGCTGCAAATTTTTAGCCATTTTTGGTGGAAACTTTTCTCATAAAAAATTTTGGAATAAAATTTCGCTTCCTAGTTTCAATAAAAAGCTTTTTTTGGAAGAATTTTATGTTACAATTTTTGATATTAAAAATTTTTAACGATTTTAGTGTAAAAAATATCTATTTTGTTATTAACTAATTTTTGAACTGTTTCCGACCTAAAAATATTGAAAAATAATTTTACGATCGTATCAATAATTAAAAGCTAATTTATCCATAGTAAGATTTGTAAACACAATAACTATCCATCAAAATTATTTATGGGTTTGATACTTTTTTTTTAATAAGCTCATATTATCCGTAAGAAGGCCTATTAAAAGTATGACATGTCTTTTTTATTTTTAAAAAAGTATAATAAACTGGAAAAAATTGAATTTTATGAGTATAATTCGTTAAAGTCTTCATAAAACATTAAAAGTTAATCAAAATTGCAAAGAAACTCCTTTAACAATTTCCATAAATGAATTTTACCCGTAATTATCGCTACATAGATATTTCCTTCACAATTATAGCTACAAAGACATTAACTGCACAGTTATAGCGGAAATAATTCTTCCGTAATGCTTGTGCCAAGATTTAAGCTATTCTTTTAGCACATTATTTTCCGCCATACCCGCTGGGATTCCATGTGTAATTCAACATTTAACATTATTTTCGCGAACCTGATTGCTCTAATTACTAAAAATACGAATAGAACCCTGCAACTATCCCAGAAAAAAGTAGCAACTGCCTCGGTAATAAAGAATAAAATTTTTATAGGCACCTAAAGCCTACAACGCCTACAGAAATCTAGCGATTACTGTATTATCTGCCGTAAATTTATACAGCTTACGCAAATATTAATGAAACAATCTGCAGGAAAGCTCAAGAGTTCCTAAAATGTTTTAATAGACCCTAAAATAAAAAGTTATTTTATGATATTAAAAAAAAAAAAGTTTAATATGCAGCTTGTAGAAAATTCATGGATCCAAAGTGAAGATCTCGAGAATATTCATCGTCATTTATAGCCAACGACTACTTAAAACTGTAACACGAGATGTCGGAATGCACATTAAAGTGTAAAAACAAAAAAAAAACCGAGCGAAAGTACTCGAGCTAGTAAAGTGTGTCTTGTGTCATGAAACCGTCCCGTAGACAGCACTGTTTTAGAGTGGTTACACGATTTCTGGATAATAAGATGACGCCTCAGAAAGTTAAAAAAACAACCTAGGTTTTTGAGGCGTGTTTAATTGTGTAAGCGTGCGGATACTACACACATTTCGCTGCTCACAATGATGTTGGTGTTGCTGATGATGATGAAGATGATAATGATAAAAAGTTAAAAAAGAAAGTGCAAGGGATGCTTGGAACGCGTTTGTAGTTTGCCGTAAGCCAACTGAGACACGACTCGACCGTGATAGAGAGGATTAAAAATAAAACGACCTTCATTTTATTGGTGGAGAAAACGTCAAACAGATTGACGGCCGGGAATGCTTAAGCATCTGCTTAAGTGACCCAGATGATGCGTTATACACAATAATGATGATAATTACGTTGATGGTGACACGTTACAAAAAATGTTACAACCTTCTGTTGTCTAGTTTGTGAACATTTTTCGTAGAAAGAGGAATTGTCAATTTTAATTAAAATTAGTATTTTGACTGCGGGATTAGAGTTACGTCAAAATTAATGAGGACATGCTCCGTAAGGAATTCAATTTCCGAAGGGATTTAAATCTAAGTCTCAGTATGTGTTACATCACACCAGAAGTTTAACTAGAAGTTCTTGCGAAGGCTGCAAGCTAGATCTTAACTGATCAAATCATTTAATTTTCAAATGTGATGAAGAAACACACGCATGTAAACGCAAAAAATAAAAATTTTTTCATTAATGATGTTAAAACGTAATCTGGATAATTTCTTACCGAAACTCTTGCTCTGCATTCGCTTGTACATTTCTCCGCTGCTCTTACGATGCACCATGCGATGAGTAGCTGTCTGGTACTTTTTCCGGAAGTCTTTTTCACTTTGGGTGGATCCTTGTGAGCCTCTGCGGTCTTTTATTGGACCCTCTGATGATTCATCATCTCCATCACGGCTGTCGGGTCGCTTCCAAACATGACTCTCTTCCAGCTCCCCAATGTAGATCCACTCGTTTCCGGTGTAGGGTTCGATGTAAGTGTCTTCGTCTTCGCGGTCTGCAAGCAAATGATTCATCATCCATTAAGACCTCAAGATACCAACAATCTTGACGGATGATTGATGAATCACGATAAAAACGTACATGCTAATGTTTCCATACTGACGTCAGTGCTTCTGGCTTGAAGACGTCGTCGAATTCCATCTTCGATAGAGCCTCTGCTGGAGGGACGACCTCCACGTTCCTCAGATTTGGCTCGAACGTCAGACCTTCCATTGTTTCGATGATACCTTCGCTCGCCACGGTCTTCTGATCTGTACCGCTTGTCGAGCTTTTTATACAACCTGTGCCCGGAATGCTTGGCAATGATTCGCGGACCTTCGGGTGAGTCCGCGAATCCAGCGGGTGGTTGGACTATTTCTTCGGTGACCTGGAACCGATCGTGATTGGTCGAATTTTTGGGATTATCTTTGAAAAGTGAGCCAACCTCCTTTCCACAACTATGGCAATGGGAAGTATCGTGGTGGGCAGCACACAGATCAGCACTTTCACTGTAGAATACACTATCGCTCCCGGGACTGACGGACCGCAACGATTCTGCTGACAACGCTTTTAACCTGGTCTCCAAACATGACGGAGACTTTACAATCACTGTGGTGGGTCCGTTGTGGCCTGGACTGCGGTACCTGCTTCCCGGGCTAAGTCGATTGGAGCAGTCTTCAATCGGTCGAGATCTACGCCTGGGTAAGCTGCCAGTGAATGCTGCGTTTTTGTCCTGTAATTGAGTCATCAATAGTACCACAATTACGTGAAGATTGCTCTTCTGTGATACTAAGATAATGAGTACTTCTTCTATCACAACTATAAACGTACCTCATTGCTTCGTCGACGGGCCGAAACGTATCCACTAGTTTTTCTTCGTGGACTCTCCCTGGTCCTGCGATGACGTTCCACATTGTCTCTGTGAACATGATGATGATGGTGATGCATGTGATAGTGATGGCTACAACTAGAATCATCTGACGTTGGAATTTGGACCGGGTCATCTCCAATCTCTCTGTTCCACTCTTCCTTTTGAGGACTTCTAGATAAAGCAGAAATTGGAGACTGCGGGTCCCGCTTCTTGTTGTTCCTATACGGAGACCTTCCAGCGTTAACTTTCGTACGTGGACGATGTCGGTGGCTGGGAGTTGGACTGACATCTGGGTCCAACAGCAGCTCTGCTCGGTCTGAATGATGGCTGTGATCTTCCAGTCCAGTCGGAAACTCAAGGACAAATGATCTCCGCCTTGGCTCGTCTGTCCAGGTGTGAGGTTCCGGAGGTGATTCAACGTAACCAGATGACAGTCGCCTGATCTCTGTTGCTCTGTTATACTGAAACGTTAAAATGGCAACTTAAGAAATGGAAACTCTAGTTGTTTGAGTAATTAGGGTATAAATATTCAGAAGACGTACGTCGTGATCCAATTCAGCTTCAGAGGCATGTCCGCTCAGTGGAGCCATTGTGAATTCAGGACAAGGTTCCGGCATAGCATCTTCAAGATCGTAGCTGCCAGAACTGCTACTGCTGGAAGATCTCGCGGGTGAGGGCGGGACTAGGTCTGCTAGGTCAAATGGCATCTCTATTTCTTCGAAGATAGCCTGGGGGCTCGGTGGTAGTTCTTCTAAGACCGCCTGTATTATTTTTAGTGATATTATGGCATGCAAAATTCAATAACGCATCTAATATTCATAAGAAAACATTATGGTATGTGTATAAAAAGCTTAGAACCGTACATGAATGTAGTTTAAAAAAAAGCGCCTTGAGGGTGAGCGTGTTATGAATGATTGAGGCGTTTACACAAAAAAAAGGGGATGATTCTACAAAATAATGGAGAAGCATAGAAAAAATGATAAATGAACCCAGCCCGGCTCAAGATTTTTATCATCCACACATCTTGAGAGAGAGGAAAGAGGGACCTATTCTCCTTCCATCATCATCATCACCATATGTTGAATAGTGATTGTTATATCTTACCTCGCTTCTGGCAAGGCTATAAATTGAGCTAGCACTTTCAAATGAGCTACCGTCAGCAGCCGTAGCAGTTGTAGAAGCGGGAGCAGACGCTGCAGCACTTGACGACGCATGGTACCCACTAGGTCGTGACCATGAACTAATGGTAGCTGATGTTCCAGTGGTGGTTCCTGTGCCAGTTGAGGTGTTGGCAGTGACGTAGTCTTCTGTAGTTGAGGCTTCCGAGCGATCGGTGGTATCTGTTCTACCGGAATCTGTGCGACCGATGCTCAGAGCCAGCTCACTTGATGACTGTGATTGTGGCAAGGAGTAGGGAGGCCCAGGACTGCGTCGTCGAAGGCCACTTCGTGGACGTCCATTGGTCAACAGCGGCTCACTATCAGAAAAAAATCGATAATGGAAGATAAGATTATAAAATAACCAATAAGTGGATGATGCCTAACCTAGGGGTATGGACAATCGATGGTGGTTCTAGAAGAATCCTTGGACTGGGAGGACAGATTTCGATGTCGTCTTCCACGTCCAGAGTCTCAGTGTCCATAGAAGACCGCTGCTGATGCTGGAGTAGTAGCAAATGCCTTCTACGAGACGAAGGAGTGAGGAGAGCGAGAGTGTCTGCTTGAAGCACTGTAGCTTGAGATTCGTTCCAAATCCCGTCGCTGTGGTCCTTGGTGACGTCGTTATTCAACGAGTCACTTGATGCAAATGGAGAAGTAATTGGTCCAACTATTGGGCATGTTCTTAAGAAACTAGGTCGGCGTATTTCATAACGCGGAGTTTCTTCGATTTTTCGGATTCTCGGAATAGCGGTTGGCGAGGTCGGGGAGGTAGGAAGCGATCGGGGTAGATTGAAATCACTGGAAGCAAGATCTTGAACGCCGTCTTCCAGTGAGACACTTCTTTTACGAAATAGTCCTCGGCGAATGATATTCTCGTGGAATTCCTGGAATTTATTAGAACATAACATACTTGAGTTAGCACGACATAATATCGATCGAATTGGGATAAAGAATTTCGTCACCTCTTCGTGATTATCATCATGAGGGGATTGAGTGCGTAGAAGCGATAAATCATCAGGCGTAGATGAAAATTGGACGGGTGGCCTGATGTTGCGACTCCACGGGTCGTTATAATTACGACGACAAGTGTGAGGATAGCTTGGAGCTCCGGCTTCGTCAATTAATTCACGTCTCTCTACTTGGATTTCCCCATCAGAGAACGTTTTCTGGAGAGTAATAGGCCTCCGCCAGACCAACGGCATCTGTTTCAGCATCGCACGTGCATCTGGGGAAACCGGCGCTGGTTTAAAATCAATCAAAATTTCCTCTTCTTCCTTCGAGAGCCGCTTTGCCGTGAGCTCCAGGTCACCGTTTACCAGTGAAACGTTACCCAGTTGGTCTCTGGCTGGTGACTTTGGCGGTGAGTCGATGAGAAACGGAGATTTCGGTGGCTCTTCACTCTGTGTTCTCTGCAAGGGTTCATGCTCGACTGGCTCCTCCTTATTGGTCCCATTAGTGCCTAGAGGCGCTCCAAATTGGCCAGCTTCCGAATAGCTCTTGGTCAATTTCCTGCCGTTAATTATCCCGTTGGTCTGGGCGCCCTGGGACACCATCTTTACTCGATGTATCGTCCTAGGACTAAGTGTCACCGGAGGCTCTCGTCTCAAGCCCGTTGGCAATTCTGTTTGCGTAGCCTGAGTTTTCATAACACCCCGTTTGTTTTTTTCTGCAATCAACGGTTTAATTAAAGCATAATCCAGGTTTATTTCCGCGGACAAACATTACCTAGGATAAGTATTTTAGGTTCCGGAGGTGGGTAAGGGTGGATCATTCCCGCTGGTACACACGCTTGCGCAGTCGGCTGAGTGTCAATCAGACGTTCCTGAGCGTGTGGTCTCGGTGGACTTTTGCTACGTGATGCAATCTCAAATGATGTTAACGTATGTGAACGAGCAAAGCTTACGTGCTTCGGCTTGTGGATGCCATGTGGTTGGTTTATCGCTGTCAATACCGATCTTGGGCCTTCCAATCGCATCGACTCCTCGTCTTCCTGCAGCCATGTGTATCTGCCAAAAAAAACGGCACACTGCATCACTACCCTAGCTTTAATAAATAAATAAGTAAAAGTAAGCTCCGTCTTCATCCCCATTTCCATTTCCAATAGATCTATGTACTTATTTACTGTGTTGAATTGTCTGGTAGCATGTGTGTGTATGTACGTGTGAACTAGACAAAGTATTGCGGAAAGAGGAATAGGAAAAAAAGAATTATGTCTGTTGTATCACTTTCCAGCCTCACTTACTTCAGTATCCCTGCTATTGAGGCTCACCCTACAGTGTGATGAATGGCATTATCTTGAATTGAAAACGCAAACTTGTTTTTCAATACCAATATGATACTACGGAAACAACTGGGTATAAACGATGCGTGCCATTGGGCACGATCGGACAGAAGAAAAATATACACGGGACAATAGAATAACATGCAACAGTGAATGTATGATGACAACCCTCCTGTAAATTGACCGAGGGTTGAGTGTCTAAAGCTTCTCCCGACAATTCTCTTTCTGATTTATTTTTTTCTACATACTTACAGCTACTGAATAACAATATCCTGAAAAACAAAAGTAGGTTACCTTTTCGGATCAGCAATGGTGCAGAAAGACGTAGGTCGCCTTCGAAAGTACGAAGTATTGACCCACTCATCATCATCCAGATCATAGCGAGTCATTCCTCGGTGGTATGACGGATAAGGCTGCTCGTAAAATATCTGAAAAGGTTTCCGTGGGTAAGGTGCGTCACACAGATTTTCATCACTTGATGCACTTCGAACACACGCTGACAAGATTGAAACCCTGGTGGCCGTGCAGGGTGATAGACCCTTGGCAGAGAGACAACCAAAGATTCCACCGCTGGATTTCTCAACCGCATCCAATTGGCGGCTTGTTATGCAGTATTGCTCTTTGAAGTCTTCTCTCGAGTACAAAGGAGTCGCCCGTCTGTCCCAGTCGTGGATCATCGCTGAATTGAGGTCAACTTGGGTCGAAACGTCAACCTGGACATTAAAATATTTTGTGAGGAGGAGTTACAAGGAATGAGTAGGTTTTGAACGAGGGTCAGACGCGCGAGTAATCATTCGAGAAACATGCGATCCACCCTCGTCTCTTATCACAACAATGGGCTCTGACCCGTGAGGATAAATTTAGCAGCTCGTTTGTCGAACCTTCAGTGCTTATATTCACAGGTCATCTCGCCCAGCAAAACAAACAAATTTCTAGGATTTTCAACTTTGGAGAAAGAAAAAAAGGGTAGACTTAAGAAATACTTAGTGATTAAGTAGACCTGTGGATTGCTAGAAAGATAAACACCGGATGAGGTATTAGAGCTGGAGTTAAATGAATCTTGAAGACTTCTTGGGTCCATGGCGATTTCAGAGGCCGGTGAACCGGCGCCTCGGTAAATGCGTGCTCTACCCATGGGTGTTCTTATGACTGCTGATGAGACACCAGCCATCCCTTATTGAATAATTATTTCCAATTGAAAGCCGCACCCGCTTTAATCGTGGACTCCTTGAGCTTATCGATCGGAGATAAGGAAAAGTGGGTAAGTGTGTAATTATGAAAGATGAGTGATGATGATAATGATGACAGATTTGTGAAGGCGGAAATTGGGCTGCTCAATAGCAATGAGTCCAGTTATTTATATTAGTCGCCACCCTCACACTCATCTTCGCCTAGGACAGCACCCAGGCCACTCAATCAAAAAAGACACTGTTACGTTTCACATCCTCGAGCTGGAGCTTTCACTTAATCGATGACTGGGCGCAGGATAATTTTTGTCAATTTTATAAATATTACACGGACGGATATGGATTTTTAGTTAATTCACTTCGGATTCGTTCCTTTGCTTACTTGGAAGGACATTGCTACCCGTCGTTGTCGCTCGAACGAGCAAGCTTTCGCCCAGTGAAGTAACTTTAGTTTTACTTATCGAAAATATATATTTTATTGAGAAAAACGAGGGATCCGCGATCAGGAACGACCACGGGCGGCGTCCTCAACGCGCGCCCTGACGCCTACTCTCTCTCACGCGCGCGAAATAAAAGTGGGGCAAGACATCTCGGGGATTACTGCTACTGCTGCTGCATATCCGAGGGATGTTCACCCACCGAGGGATGAGAAATGTCGTGTTTTTTTTGCTGGGTGGGGAGAGTCGATGGATAGAGCGCAGGGTTTCATCCGATGCGCGCGCGCTGGTCCAGCCGTTATCACTTAATACTGAGGAAGTTACTCGTAGCGGGACCTGTTGCTGACGCTGAGAACTAAGGTTAGCAATAATTGTTGACGACTGTTTGTCGTAACGACTGTAAAGAACATTATCACTTGATGGGACGAAATAAAAGTTCTGCAGTACCAGTAATGCAAAATGGTCATTTCGGTGGTTTTTTAGTAAGAAATTTCAACTCTAAAGGTATCCTGTTAGCTGTAGATATGGCAAAAGTTAGGTAAAGATCGATCTCTTCTTAGTCTGAACAATTTGTAATTGAACTGGCTGTTCTGCTTTTAAATTTAAATTTAAATTTTATACAGTTTAATCGAAAATTTATCGAAATAGTGTTATCACACAAGACAAAAAAATTAATTAAGGTATAGGGAACAGTGACAAAAAAAATTACTTTTGAGAAAAAATAGCGTTCTTGTTATAAGAAATTTAATTGTTAGAAATTTTTAACAATTTTCTTCTTCAGCTGAAGAAATCACATTTTTCTTGTTTTTTTTTTTTTTTTTTTTTTTTTTTTTTTTTAAAATTTAGCACTTCAAATTCTGTGGTGTTTGAAGATAAAGTATAAGTGTTATAATAACAAATATCGTAATAGGGAGACAAGAGTATTCCGGAATGTTGAAAACTAGAGTTGGTGGTGCGACAAATAAAAATTGGTTGATCGTCCCCCGCGTGTCCTCCGTAGATGGCTCTATCGAAAGGATACGGAGGTGCTGCCCACTCTGCAGAGGGAGCTATCAGAATCTGTAAAAATATAAGAAAAAGTAAAGTAGGGTAAAGTATAAGATAAGTTGCTAAAATTCCATTACATACTTCGATAAACTTTGAACTTTCACTTATGAGTCCTCTTGTAACGTAACATGAAACCAAGTTTTCAGGAAAGCTCTTTTGTACAGTAGACAGTTTTAATCTAAAAAAATAACTATTACAAAAAAAACGACTTGTGCTGATAAGCAATCCTTGTGAAACGTAGATTTCTTCATCGCTTGTCCAGTAAGCTGAAACTGATGAAAGATTTAATTAGAGGATGTCAGTGATACAAGATGACTAGAATAAAAATAAAAGATAGTTTAAAAAACTAAAAAATACGCTTTTTATACACAGAAAGAAAGAAAGTCTTGAGTCAAGCGTAAATTTTTTTTAATCAAAAAAATATTAAGGAAGATTGAAAATTTCTTGAATGAAGTTAAAATTTCTCGAACGAACTTAAATTTTTTAAGCCAAGAAAATTTCTTCTTGCTCCAAAATAACTTCGGTTTTCCCTACAATTTTCTTGGTTCAAGAAATTTTTTTTTTTCTGTGTAGAAAACCAAACTAAAAAACAATAATAAAAACTAAATTTGTATTAAGAATGGTGTAAGAAATTCTAACAAATTTAAATTAATAATAGTATAAAAAAAAAATGTATTTTGTTGTAAAGAAAGCGTGGGGTGCATGGCTCAATAGATATAAATATTCTATTGACAGACATGAGTAGACTGATTATCATTTTTGCAATATCTTAAAAAGCACCCCACGCTTTTTTTTAAATAAAATACATTTTTTTTTATTTATACTATTATTAATTTATGTTTATTGAAATTTTTAACACGATTCTTAATTTAAATTTATTAAAACTTATTTTCTATTTTTTTAGTTCGGTTTTCTATAAAAACCGTTTTTTTAGTTTTGTTTATTTATAAAAAAATTTTTTTTTTGAGCTTTTAAAACTATTATATGCTTTGTTGAATTAAAAATTCTCTTTGGTGTTCGAAAATTTGTTAATATTAGATAAATCGGCTCAAGATAATGGATGGAAATTAAAATTTCTGCCTTATCGACTATAGATGAAAATGATATAAATTAACAAAAATCTTATTTTGCAAAAAGAAAAATGGAATAATTTTATCAAATTAGTGTATTGTCATCGGACCTCGATAAATCTACAAAGTTTGAATGAAATCTGGCCGTTTAAAGTGCGTCAAAATCGCGCCCAAAGAAGTCGGTTACAAACATACAAACATACAAGTGAAGCTAATAAAAAGCGTATAATAAAAAAAAAAGAAAAAGAACAGCTCATATTTACCTCCTGGTTTCGACGATAATGTATTTTTACCAGATTGGATATCTACTTTTTGACAAGTGCCTGATCGGCATGAATAAGATGTCGAGAGACAGTCTGATGGATCTGAACAATTTGCATCCAAAAATCCGTAGCAGAAATTATTGTACTGGAAGTACTTTGGCGGGCAACTGAAATCCTCAAAGCGGCTGTACATTGGAGACCTGTAATCTTCAACTGTTTTGAATGTTAGAGATTCATTGGTCTTGCAGTGTCCTTCGTCGAAATAGGTACCATTGAGGAAAGTGCAACCCTTGGCAGAATCAACTGGATCATTGGGAACTAGATAAAAAAAAAGAATGTTAATTTTGGTATTGATGATTCAAATAAAAGGACAATACCTAAAGGGATCTTGTAGCAGTGGTTATCGTCGAGATAATAGTTATCTAAACATACACACATCCTGTTGGCATAAGTCGTATTTGAAAGGTGATCACATGCCCTGGGGTGGTTGACTATTTTGTAAGGTTCTGAAAAATTTCAACAACTGTAGTTCAAAATCTATGAGTTTTTTTTTCCTTATATTTTATTGGTTAAGGTAATAGAGTACACAGAAAAGAAAACTATTTTTTCTCCAAGAAAATTTTAAGAAAGGCAAAAGTTATTTTGGAGCAAGAAGAAATTTTCTTGGCTCAAGAAACTTTGACTTCATTCAAGAAATTTTTAATTTTTCTAATGTAGAAAGTTGTTTAGAAAAGTTTTCTTATAATTCCTCGATAAATTGAATTTTTTAAGCGTTATTTAAGGTCAAAGTTCAACTTATGTAAAATTCGCGAATCCATCAGAGTTATTTCGAAATTTTATTACTAATAATTTTTTAAATAATGACAATAAAATTGTAACGTCAGTTTTTTCAAAAAAAGCCTTGTTGAAGGGCATATTTATTGATTTAAAAATTTTAATAAATTCTTTAAATTAAAAAAATAATTTTTTTTTAATTTTTTCGAGTTTTCTCGAGGTCCAAGATATAATTTAATAAATTTTTATTGTAGCTTGCAAAATTTAAAGCCAATTTTAAGACCTGTAAGCTTAACTTAACGACAAAAAACTCTAACAATAAATGAAAGTTATTCATCCACTGTAAGAGCCCAGAACAAATAATAATAATGCAAAAAGCTGAAGTTTGATAATAGAAATGAATATTTATGATGTTTATATCGATAAATAGTTTTGTTTTTTATTTATCAACAAAATAAAAATTATTTCGTTCATATTTTGTGTAATAGTTAATATCAAAATTTATCGATATTTTTTTTTTTTTTACACAGATCTATTAACCAAGCATTAGTACTCGATAAACCTAACTACCCATAGTTAACTTACTTTTTGGGAATCTGTAGCAAAGTTCTCCCGCCAGATAGAATCCTTCTGGACAATACAAGTTCTTTCTTTCCGACGAATCATTTGTAATATTATTCTGAGTTCTGAAACAATTTTTATTATTTTTATTACAAAAATTTATGAATTTACCTCCCAAGAATAAGTTTGCATAAAATTGAAAGATAATTAAATTACCCTGACGACTCGGTGTTGGTATTCTGACTATAAGCAGATTTAAATTCTGTAGAGAAAAAATTTGCACCAAAAATATAAAAACCAAAAAATTGAACTTTTGGCCACATTGTTACTTGTTTTCGAGTACTCTAACGCAAAATACATACTGACGAATTTGGCTTTTTAAATTTTAGTTAAAAAACTAGTGGGAAGTTCCTGTTTCTTAGAAAATTAAAAAAAAAAAACCCGAATTATTATTTTGATCGCGGAACGACCCAATACCTCATTAGAAGTTTATCACTCTTGCGTAATTGAAGAAAAAAAATTTTTTTTTACTACTCTGCAATCGTTGTTTGACATGATTTTTTTTTTCAAATCATCGGTATTTCTGGTAAAAAAGGTAATAGACTGTATTGTTTGAATTTAAAGCAGTTTGATAAACGATACGTAAAAAAATACCCACCGAAAATGATAAAAATGTTAGTAATAGGTTTTTCTGATAGTCAAAAAATTCTGTTGTTATGAATATCAGGATCTCTGTAATTTCCACACTCAAGATAATTATTGTTGATCATTGAATTAATTATTGAATTAATCAATAAAATTTAAAAAGAATTGAAAACTGAAGGCTTGAGATAAATTTCGTTGCTGGAGCAGTTGTGTTTTACTATTGTTATTTTATTTATTTCTTTATTTATTTATATGCCAAGGA